>CM051831.1:18591766-18865454 GCA_028451465.1 Erethizon dorsatum | reverse complement strand
ATTCTTCACAGAAATAGAAATGGTACTTATACTTGGGTGTGGTGCCGCATGCCTGTAATCCCAGCACTGGGGAGGCTGAGGCAGGAAGATTGCTGCGAGTTCAAGGCCATCCTGGGCTACATAGTGAGTTCAGGCCCAGCCTGAACTACATAGTGAATCACATACCCTGTCTCAAAAAAAAAAGAAATGGTACTTCTAAAATGCATGTGGAACAACAAAAGACTCCAAATAACCAAAGCAATCTTGAGTAAAAAGAACAAAGCTGGAGGCATCACATTGCCTGACTTCAAAATATGCTACAAAGCTATAGTAACCAAAACAACATGTCATTGTCATAAAACAGACACTGACCTGTGGAATCGAAAGGAGAGACTAGAAATAAAGCATGTACTTACTGCCAGCTGTTTTGCAGCCCAGTAACATTAACATTAGAGAAAGGCCAGACTTTTCAATATGTGATGTTGGAAAAACCAGCTAACCACATGTAAAAGAGTGAAATTAGATGCTTATCTCTCACCACATACAAAAGTCAACTCAAAGACTTACACGTAAGACCTGAAACTATGAAACTCCTAGAAGAAAATACAAGAAAAATTCTTCATGGTATTGGTCTGGGCAACAAATTCTTGGATATGATCTCAAAAGCCAAGGCAACAATACCAAAAATAGACAAATACAAAAACTAAAATCTTTACACAGCAAAGGAAACTATCAACAAAATGAAAAGGCAATCTACAGAATGGGAATCTACAGAATGGGAAAAAATATTTGTAAACTCTATATACAATAAGAGATTAATACCCAAATTATATCAGGAACCCAACTCTATAGGAAGACCACAGTTCTATTTAAAATGGGGGAAAAAATAGACATTTCTCAAAAGAAGGCATGCAAATAATTAACAAGTATATGAAAAACTGTTCAAAATTATTAACCACTAGGGAAACGCAGATAAAACCGTGATGAGATATCATTCACTGTGTTAGAATGTGATATTTACTATTATGAAAAAGAGAAAAGACAGTGTCTTGGTTACTTTTCTCTCATTGCTGGGACAAAATACCCGATGCCCAAAATTAGAGAAGGAAAGATTTATTTAGCTCACAATTGTGGAGGTTTCCGTCCATAATCAGCTGGCTCCAAGGCAGGGTGGCATGGCTGAGGGGCAATGGTTCATGTTGGCAGAAGACAGCAAAAGCAACAAGAGCAAAAAGGGAGGAGCATGAAAGAAGACTATTTCCGTCCCTTATATTATATGTAGGCTACCCATCCTAGGGTGGATGTAGCAGTCACACCCATAATCCCAGCACTAGACAATGAATCAATCACAAACTCTAGATTCAGCTGCCTCTGAAAAGCACCCCCCTCATGACTGCATGAGGCTTTGGGGGGACATCCAGACATGAACCATCACAGACAGCAAGTGCTGGTGAGGATGTGGAGAAATGGGACCCCATGTACACTCTTGGTAAGAATGTAAATTAGTGTAGCTGTTATAGAAAATAGTATGATGGTTCCTCAAAAAATTAAAAACAGGCAAGACACAGTGGTGCATGCACATAATCTCAGCTATGCAAGAGGCTGAGCCAAGTGGATTCTAAATTTTAGCCTAGCCTGGGAAACTTAGCAAGACCCTATCCTAAAATAAAAATAAAGTGCTAGGGATGTAGCTCAGTGTGAAGGCCCTGGTTCAATCCACAGTACTAAACCAAAAATCAAAAGTAGAAAAACCCTATTTATCAGTTTCACTGCTGAGTATGCAACAGCAGGCAGAAACACTGAAACAACACCCAGGATTTGGAGGCAGACTTATTTAATGTTGGACGGGCACTGACCAGGAATCAATTGTTCCTCAAAATATCAGGCCTCGATCTCTGATGGTCTAGGGCTTATATGGCATAAGCAAGCAGGCAGTACAGAGGCAGAATGGCTTGTCAATTGAGGATTGGTTCTTACAATGTGCATCATAGTGACCAGTTATGCATCACAATGACCAGCTGTTTCTAGGAGACAGAAGCAACAGGGCAACTAAGAAACTGAAGTATACTGGCTGAGGGGGGGCATTTTCTGTTCCCCCCTCTTTTAGTTTACCTGGCAAATCTTTGCTGGGCATGTTATATGTGATCTTCTGAGACAAGGCCCAACTAAATATAATTTAGGCCTGTCTGTTCTATAACATTACCCTGGCAAGGCAGTGAGGGAGTTAATCTGATCTAGGAGAGTATCCAATGTGCCTTGGATGCTCATCAAATCTTGGTGGAAACTATCTATAGAGTTTAAGGCAAAAACCACAGCTAGCAAGGGGGCAGGGAAGCAAGGACTGGGGTAAGCAGCCTGAAAAGGCACAAAAATCAAGAGGAACAGTTATGGAACAATCCTGTGAATGGTGTCCTCAGGCTTCAGCCATGCATGGACTAGTCAGCATCTGGAATGACCAGAGCCGGGCTTTGAGTGCATCGTCTCTTCAGAGTGAGGTGTCTGGCCCAGGCAAATTCTCCAGCGGATCTAAGGCTGGATTTCTGACACTTGTAGAGGTAGTTCATATGCACCTGGGTTATATGTGTGTGCAGGAGTGTCTACAGGTATAGGTGGTCTTTTAGCTAAACTTTTATGGCGCTAGTTACAAACTGTTTCTGTAGGGTTATGTTTTATTTTCTCAACGTTTTTAGAGCTTGTGGCTTGTATGCTGTATGTAGTTTTTATTTAGTTACCTCTGCTACAAATGCAGGCCTGTTGTCACTGCCAATGATCAAGATAAGCCATATCTGGGATGATTTTTCACAGCAGGACCCTACAAACTTATATTGCCCTCTCAGCTCAGGTAGGGAATTCCTTGGGTTTATTTCTGTGTAGAGTCCACTATATTGCATGAGGTCAGGGCCAGTGACACAGATGCTGAAGTCTGAGCTGGCTGCAGGGGTATAAGTGCCAGTGCTGCAGCTTGAGCTTACAGAACAAACAGTGGGGATAGGTCTGGCTCTGATCTTCCAGGAGTACCAGGTAGTTTTTCTGGCTGGGGTTGATGTTTCAGTCAGTTGGATCCCCAGAGGGGGCTTAGGCCTCTGGATTGAATTATTTTGCATTGGTGGTAGGTTTTCAAACAGCAGCAGGAAGCAGTAGCAGGAGAACTTTGGCCAAAATAGCTTTGTCCAAGGTGACCACAACATATCTAGACAGCATGCAGCACCTGCACAGTTAGGTCTCAGCCTAAGGTGAGCTTGTCAGCTCTCTTGATCAGAAGGACAGTGGCTATTAGAGCTCAAAGGCAAAGGGGAGAGTCAGCCCTTAGCGACTAGATCCAAGTATTTGCATAGGTAGGCCACTGGGTGCTCCCAGGGGCTGACAGTCTGAGTAAGCATCATTGTTTTTGTGAAATCAAGGATCCAGATTCTGTAGAAGCCAGCAGCTCCAAGAAATTTGCAGAGTTTTTTCTTGTAACCAGTTTCTGCCAGATATTGTAGCAGAGCTTTTTTGTCTTTCCAGCAGGCAGCTTGGGTATCATTAATCAGAAGTGCTTTTTCAAAGAGGAAACAAGTTTCAAACCTCTGGGAGGTTGAGTCCAGGTCAGTTGTGAAAAGGGGCTGGCTGACAGGAGCCAATTGAAGGCAGAAGAAGGCATTCTTTAGATCCAGGCAGTGTACCAGCAGGCTGTGGGTGGCAGAAGACTGAGGCAACATATATGGAGGGCAATCGCGGTGGCATAGGCAGCTTGGAGATCTTGAACTCACTTTACAGGCAGGAGAGGTATATTTTTTCTTTCTCAGGGGACTGTGACAGAGCTGGAAGGGACAGAGAAACAAGCTGTCCCAGAGAGAAGGTGATGGGAACTTGGCCAAATCTGTTATCAGAGTCTCTCCCAAAAGAGTAGGAGAGTTCTTAAATCCTTGTGGCAATTGAGTCCAAGTGAGCTGGCCTTTTCATCCTCTCTTAGGATCTTCTTATGGGAGCAACCTGCAAGCAGAAGAAGACATCTTTTAAATCTAGACATGTAAACCAGGTGGCATCTGGAGGTAACAGTACAAAAAGGGTGTATAGGTTGGGAACTGCAGAATGCAAGGTGATGGCTGTGTTGTTGATGGCACAGAGATCTTGCCCAAGGTGATTAACAGTCTATCAGGCTAATGTGTGGCTGGATGCCTGTTTGTGCTTCCTGTGACATCTGACAGCAACAGTAGTTGCTGTGAGGTGGCGTGGTTGATGGCCAAGCCCGGAGGTGGGTCTTGGCCCATACCTCTGGGAGGAGAATTTTCAGAACTTCAAGATTGCAGTTATCTGTCTCAGGCTGATGCAGGCATCATCTTCCTCTCAAGGAACAGTAAAAGTTGAAAGCGCAGGGTTAAACTAAGGGGAGGCTGACTGGCTTGGTGCAAAGGAGACAGTCACTTCTAACTTGAAGAGGAAGTCTCTTCCCAAAAGCTTACACAGGAATTCATTTTTGGTGAGATGTCCTCCCAGGCTGCAAGTTTGTGCCTGGCAGAAAGGGCGAGAGGCAAGAGTCCCAGTTGCCCCAGTGATGGTAACTTTTTGACAGAGGGAAATTTTGAAGGCAGAGAGTTCTGTTCCATTGTCTTCCAAGAAAGTCACTGGTTTGCCCCCAACTTTTGCAATGACCATGGGTTCCTGGGGGCCCAATTTGATAGAGCTCGGTCTGTCCTCTCCATCTAAGACTGACAGGGTGAGGAGAGGTTCAGGTTGAGGTGAGCCGGGATAGTCAGGTTTCTTTGTGTCTCACAGATGGAGGGGGCATTTATTTTTGTGTCCATAGCCCTTATAACTCGTAGCCAGAGGATATGGTCGTCTATCAGACTGGATTTTCTTACGGACATCGGGTGTTTTTCCTTTATCAGGTTTCTGGGTAACAGCAGTAACTTTTGACATATTGTTTGGCTTTTTGCCCCCCTCTTTGATATCTTTGAGAAGCACTTGACTGGGTTGTTTCTAGGCAGGGCAACCTTTGGGAAAGGCCATGGCAACTCATTTGCCATTTTCTGTTACAAGTGTATATTCAAAGGAAATAAAATGTATGTCAAAGAGACATTGCAGCACCATCCGTAATCAGCCAGATACAGCTCCAACTTATGTAACTGTTCATCCACGAATAAGTGTGAATAAATTTTTTTAAATGTGATATATATACAAAAAGACATACTAGTCAGTTGAACAGAAATGAAGGAAATATTTCATTTGCAACAACATGGATGAACCTGAAGAAATTCTATTAGGTGAAATAAACCAAACATAGAAAGATAAATACTGTAAATGAGTACCATAGGACCTCACTCGTGTGGAATCTAAAACAGTTAATCGCATACAAGTAGGAAGCAGAACAGTGATTACCAGAGACTTGGGGAGAAAGGAGTGTCATCCAAAGTATATATAATTACAAAAACATAATATGTTCAGAAAAAAGTAAAAATAGACAGGAAATAAGTGATTGCCGGGGTCCTGGGGAAGGAGAGGGAGGGGTTGAGAGAAAGGGAGAGTGACCACCAATTGTTATGGAGTTTCTTTTTTATGTGTTAATGCTCTAAAACCAACCGTGGCCATGGTGACACAACTGTGATCATGCTAAGAACTATTAGATTGTACACTTTAAATAGATGAATTGCATGATAGATGAATTATATCTCAATAAAGCTATTTTTTTTAAACATATGTATCTCTGACTCTAGGAGTTTACAATATTGGGCCATCATTTTCAAACAATGTTTCCTATACTTTCTGATCATAAAACAACCTTGATCGGAGGGGGAAGGGTTTGTAAAACACTGATTTCTGGGTCCCACCACATGAAACCAATTGAATTGTTCTCTTTGATGGGGTCTAACAATCTATATTTTTTAACAAGCATCACAAGACATATAATGAGGTGAATTTAGGAAACCCTGCCCTATAGCAACATTTGTCCCAAATTTAGATTCTTCTTTGAAAAGGAAGGCCTCTTTCCTATGGATAGGTATTCAAATGTCAGAACTCTGAATTTTTCTCTGGAGCAAATCTGTTTTCTTCTGAACAGCTCTGATGAAGTCACCCCCTTTAACTACTTTTCTATGTGCTCTGCAATGAAGTCATTCTGCCTAGTTGATTCCAATATAATCAATCAAGCTAAAGCTGTGTGAGCTCATTATTTAGGAAATTCATGGAAGGAATTTCAGCCTTGAAATTGTGTAAACCTGGGTTTAAATCCACCGCTTAGACAAACTTAGGCATGGATCCCCCATAATAGTTAATAGCTACATGACCTTGAGCCAGGCACTATCCTCAGTCTTGTTAATCTGGAAAGTTGGAGCAGGTCAGGGTAGGATGCCCACCCTAACATGATAATAGGATGCAGGATAGAAAGCATACTTTTTTTTTTTTTTCACTTTCCTTGGAATGTTTTTATTTCACTTTAATTTTCTTCCAGGTGCTTTATAATTTGTCTTTTTAAAAATGTAATACAAGTAGATATTAATAAAGAAAATATAAAAAAGACTCTTCTTAATTTTATGAAAAAATAAAACAAAATTTCATAACAAAATAATTAGAAAATATCAATGGTTAATATATTGTGTATCATGATCTTAAAAGAATGGAATGCATACTTTTGCTTAATCCTTTTTTGCATAGTGTTTTTATATGTTTTTCTTAGTTCTTATTAATGGTGAAAAGCATATAAAATAACATAGAAGGCAGGCATGATAGTACATGCCTGTAATTTCAGCACTCTGGGAGGCTGAGGCAGGAGTATTACAAGGTCAGGCTAAGGAAACTTAGCAACTTATTAAGACCCTGTTTCAAAATTTAAAAAATAAAGGAAAGAGTGGGGCTGGGGATGTAGCTCAGTGCAAAGGTCCTGGGTTCAGTCTTTAGTACCAAAAAAGAAAATTTAGCTCAAGAAAAACTTTAAGACAACTATGGTGCTGTCTTCATTTAAAAGATGCAGTAGTTACTTAGTAAGTAGTAACTTATTTTTAAACATGATTTGCCTTAAAGAGCTCCCATTAAGCTAGTAGAGAAAAACAAAGTTAACACCTAACTGTCAGAAGAAGGAAAATCAAATTGAGCTGCTTACTCTTCTTAGTTGCTCGAGTCTCCTATTTAATAGGAAAGAGCTTCTTTTGAACATACAATCGTTTTTGGTTCAACTTGTAAACCGCAACTAATGATAGGTTCAATAAATCTGAAAAAGTGAAAAGAGAAAAACAGATTGATTTTCCACCTGCTAATGCATATTGGTTTTCATCTATCACTAAGTCACAGCCGCTATGAAATCATGTCCTTTATTACTTTTTTTCTGTACCTGCTCTTGCTAATAAGGGCTCTTTCCCAGGGGCCCTGACTTCCAAGAGTCAGCAAGGACTTGTAGTGTGTGTGTGTGTGATTAGGAATTGAACATAGGGGGATTGTACACTGAACTACATCCCCAACACTTTTTATTTTTTATTTTGGGACAGGTTCTCATTAAATTGCTCAAGCTAGACTCAAACTTGTGATCTTCTTCCTCAGCCTCCTAAGTGCTGGGATTACAGGCATGTGCCACCATGCAAGATCTATGACAGTTTTCAACCAGTTGATTCAAATGATCTTTGTAGAAGGAGGTATATAGTATTTTCTTAAGAAGTGGCAAATACTTTCTTTTCTTCCTGTAGCATCTTAACCTTCAAGGAATGAACTGAGAAATCTGGAAATAGTACTTTCAAACTTGTTGCCAATTCTAAAATTCCTTCTTACCTTCAGATCCTTTATGACCCAGAACACATATGTATAAAAACTTAGGAATGTCTAAGAGATAGCCTGAAAATATAGCTTAGTGTATAATGTTATTATATAATTATACTGACTTAGAATATTTTTACATTGAATGTTTATATAATTATCTTGGTTGCTATGCTGCTTGCCAGTGAATGGTAAAAAGTACATCAAGATTCACGCAGAAAATCTTGCTGAAGTAGAAATGTGAGATATTTTGTGCTGGCCCTCCAATTAAAATTTCTTTTTTTTTTTTTTTGTGGGTACCAGGGGGTCGACCTCAGGACCTCACGCGCCAACAGGCACCCGTGCCGCTGAGCGATATCACCGGCCCCTTTTTCGTATGTGGGATCCGGGAGTCGAACTCGGGCCCTCGCGCTTGCAAGGCAGGCGCTTACGCCACTGAGCCATCTCACCAGCCCTCCAATTAAAATTTCAAATGTTACTCTATCTGGAAAAAAGATCTTCACTCTAAGAAAAAAAAATTGGTTGGTGCTTATTAAAAGAACTATAGAGAACTGTAAAGAAAAATCCACTTAACCACAATAACCAAAAAAAACAAAACGTTCAATATGTACTGAAGAGTTTATTTCTACCCACAGCAGTAAAAATCCGAAACTAGCAGAAATTTTTATCCTGATGTAATGTGCCATAAAGTTCAGTGTAGCCAACCATTCAAATTTAAGCAGTATATTTGCAAAGAAAGACAAATGCCTGCTTTTATTTTTTAACTTACTGCAACATTTCTGCGCATCAGTCCTTATCTTTCTAAAATTTCTCTATTTGGCTGGTATCTGCAGTTGTTGTTTTGTTTCCTTAGCTTTGTGTTTGGCAGCATGTTGGATTTTTTTGCTTTACCTGCTATTTCCATCGTTAGGTGGGTGTTTCGAACCATGCTGACGGCTCATATCTAAGCACCTTCTTTAGCCACAGTTGGCTCACATAATGTCTTACAGCCAAGGTGGGAATTTTTATGCAGTTCCTCAAGGGGCTGTGATGTGCTCAAAACACATGACCTGAGCACAAACGGTAAGAGTGCAAGACTCTCCCTAAGTTTTCAGACTTGAGCTAAAAGAAAGAAGATTTCAATCCATGTGGTGAGCAGAACAGCAATCTAGAAAACCACAGTCCCAACCAGCCGGGGTCCATAGAGAGTATCTGCAGGTTTGTATGTAAAGAGCATAACATGTGACATGTGAACAAAATCAGTGGGTCAGAGTGCTAGGTAGCTCATGGATCATATTTAAATGGTCTTATTGAGAAAGACTGTATTACATTAACCGTTCATCTTAAAAGATAAATGTGAACATTATCTCTGCAAGCATTTTTCCTGCAAAACATTAACATACTTAGACCTCATTTTATTAAATTACCAAAGTGATATAGACTTGGACAACGGGAGGTCAGCACCTCACAGCACTGCTTTGACTGAGTTATGCTTTAATGATGGCTCATGCACCTATGAAATGTTGCTATAAGAAACGGTCAAGAAACCATTTTGCCTTTGCACTTGCTCTTTAAAAAAGAGTTGAGGGCCGGTGAGATGGCTCAGCGGCTTAAGCGCCTGCCTTGCAAGCGCGAGGGCCCGAGTTCTACTCCCGGATCCCACATACGAAAAAGGGGCCGGTGATATCGCTCAGCGGCACGGGCGCCTGCTGGCGCGCGAGGTCCTGAGGTCGACCCCCCGGTACCCACAAAAAAAAAAAAAAAAAAGAGTTGAGGGCTGTGGGTGTAGCTCAGTGAAGAGTGTTTGCCTGGTGTCCATGAAGCCCTGGATTTGATCACCACAAAAATAATAAATAAATAAATAAATAGCTGCACAGACTATCAAATTCATCACTCAGTGTTTCTTTTAAAGAAAAACTCCTCTCTCACAAGTAGAATATGCTGCCAAGAGAAACTGTCCTTCTCTGAGAACTGTATTCCTTGTTTTAACTAAGAAGAAATGTGTCGCTTATTGTATTTCCCCTTTTCCATGGACTACCAGGGATCTCACAAAAAACTACAAAGCTCAGAAAGGCAGTAACTGAACACATGCGGAATCATTTCATTTTCCACTTTTCCATAGGTCTGGTTTCCCATTTCTATTTTGTCACCTGTTCACTGATGTTGCAAAAGCTACTTCCAATTATTGTGGGGACAGAATTGGAATCAATAAATTCAGTTTTTCAGAGAACAGTTATATGGCAACATTAACTCTGATAATAGTTGATAATCAAAAAAGTAGAATAAAAGGACTCTAAATAATTCAAACTAGCCGGGCAAGGTGGCACATGCTTGTAACCTCAGCACTCAGGAGGCTGAGGCAGGAGGATCACCAAGAGTTTGAGACCAGCGTGAGCTACTTAGTGAGTTCAAGCCCAGCCTGAACTACAAAGTGAGACCCTGCCTCAATAAATAAATAAATAAATAAATAAATAAATAAATAAATAAATAATAAATAAAGTAGTTCAAATCTAGCTACAAATGCTTTGCATCAAAGGCCACCCATGCTGCACTGATGGAATGCCTTGCTTAAAAGCTTATTTTAACTCTAGTTAGACATAATTCTAACAGATTTGGCTATTGCTTTTCTTAGGGCACAAAAATATAAAGCAGGAGCAAGAAACTGACAGATGCAGTCACATTGTTAGGAAAAATAATTCGCAATTGACTGTAAAGAAGAGGATAAACTACGAAATGTAAAGGAAGACTTCAGACCCTGCTAATCCAGAGCCATTCCCCAGAGTGAAGTTTCCAGCGTAGGCTTGAAGTGCTTGCATTAGAATCATCTGGAGATTTGTTTAAAAGTTAAGAATCTGAGCTGCCCTAATAATCTTCCAGTGAAGGGCAGGAAAGTACAGTTTTCATAAGCATATGAGGTGATCCTCATGGAGGAAGCGGTTTGAGAATCACAAGTGTATACACTGACCACTCCAGATAACTCAGTAGGCCGCCAGAGCCCAGCCACGCACCAAACTCAGGAGAATCAAACATTACTTCAGAGCCTTCCTATTTTAGAAGGTGGGGAGATATGTTACAAATTTTAGAAAGATTCGCCGTTAAAATTATTAGCATACAGGACCGGTGAGATGGCTCAGCGGCGTAAGCACCTGCCTGGCAAGCGGGAGGGCCCGAGTTCGACTCCCAGAACCCACATATGAAAAAAAGGGCCGGTGATATCGCTCAGCAGCACGGGTGCCTGCTGGCACGCAAAGTCCTGAGGTCAATCCCTGGTACCCACACACACAAAAAAATTATTAGCATACAAATGCTTTAGTGTTTTGTTATCTTCCTGTGTAGCAGGACAAGTGCCAACAAATACAAATAATTGAATTGCGACTATCAAGAACTGTGGTGGCATTTATAATCCCAGCATTTGGGAGGTTGAAGCAGGAGGATCGTGTGTTGAAGGCCGCCTGGGCAACTTAGTGAGACTCTGTCTCCAAATGTAAAAAAAAAAAAAAAGTAAGGGCTGCAGATGTAGCTCAGCACTCACAGTCCCCTTACAGAAAAAGAAAGAAAGGGAGAGAGGGGATAAGAGAGAGAGAGAAGGGAGGGGAGGGGAGGGGAGGGGACAGGAATCTGTGGAGGGCCTAGGATTTTACCCTACTTGCACATTCCTGAACTAGCCTGCCACAGTCTCCCAGATGCAGGCAGGAGACTCTGGCTGAGAGGCAAAGGACTTGCTTTCTCACAGCACAGAAGCAGCCTGGATTCCATGTTTGTCAGCTCCCTTCTGCCTCGTGCCCCTTGGGACACGCCCAGGGGCCCAGCCGGGTTTGTGCACAGCTGAGGAGAAAATGGAAGCATAGGAATCCCTGACGCCGCCCAGGAGAGCAACAAGCCAGCCTGAACGCTGCTCTGGGGGAGGCACCGTCTTTACTATGCTGGAGAGGAAAGAAACCTGCCCTCTGCTCCAAAGGAAATACTACCATTGCTCACTACACAATATTCTGTGTGTGTGTGTGTGTGTGTGTGTGTGTGTGTGTGTGTGTGTGTGTGTTACTGGGGATTGAACCCAGAGCCTTCACACTAAGTAATATCCCCAGGCCTTCTTTATTTTTTCATTTTGAGACACCATCTTCCTAAATTGCTAAGTTGCCCAGGCTGGGCTCAAACCTGTGATCCTGCTGCCTCAGGCTCTCAGAGTGCTAGGATGACAGGCATGCGCCACCACACCTGGCTGCACTACACAAATGTTCTTCAAGAGAGTCTGGAATGACAGCTGTCAGCACCTCTGCTCACAAGATGTGCAAAAACAAGAGACCTTGTGGAGAGATGGCCAAGAGTGACCTGTCCTTTTGGCTGTGCATTAGTGTTTTCCTTTTAAAATGCAGGGGTTCGTTGTCACTTGGAGAAGAAAATATTTCCTTTTCCTTCTACCCCACTGGTTGCTCCTTCTTGATTTTCTTTGCTGATCCTCCTCTTCTCTCACTCTCTGAAGGATGGAATATTCCAGAGCCGCATTGCTCTCTTCCCTGCCTACAATCACCCTCAGTGATCTCATCCAATCTCGTGCTTAAATAGCATCTGTATTGTCAATAACTGCATATTCCTATTTCCATCCCAGAACATCCTCAGAATTCCATACCTGGACATCTGACCACCTACTCATATTTATTTCCACTCAGATATCTAATACATATCTCAAGTCTGTGGGCCTCCTCAGTTTAGTTAACTGGCAACCCCATCCTTTCAATGGTTCAGGCCAAATATCTTAGCATTTCCTTTATTCATGATATATTAGTTTTATTGGACTAAGAAACACCTAGCAGATTAACAGATCACACTCCTGGGTGTGGATTTTTGGGTTATGGAAGTGTGACCTTGGGTACCATATGTGGCCCCTGTCCCATTCCTCTCTGGCACTGTCTCCCTGCTCTGCTCCCTGGCCACCAAGAACTAAGATTTGCTCCACCACACACTTCCAGCATGATGTTTCTGCCTTGGTGCCAGCTAACCGTGGACTGAATCCCCCCAAGCAGTGAGCTAAATTAAACCTTTCCTTCATTAAGTTGTGGGTGCCAGCTATCGTGTCTCAACGACAGAAAAGCTGACAAATATAACTCAGAATTCTCTTTTCTTCATATCCTTCACCTACTCTGTGGGGAGAGATTGTTGCCTTGACCTTGGAAGTGTATCTTGCCATCTCCACTGCTACCTCTCTGATCTGGTCCATCATCCTTTCTCTCCTCAGTTACTGAACTAGGCTTCGAAACCACCTACCACCCATGCCTCTGCAAATTTCCCCCAAAACACACATACGTATAGTCTACCATAAATGTCAGATCATTTCACTCCTTCACACAAAAACTCAGCTGAACCCATGAGGACTACTCCATCCCTTTTATTGCTCTGACTTCCTCTGTTACCATTATAGTACTTCCCTCCCCATCACACCAGCCTCTGGGTTACTTGAGCAATCTTAGGCACAATCACACTCTATTACTGTCCTCCTATTGCTGTTATAATGAATGAGCATAAACACAGTGGCTTAAAACAACACCAATTTGTTTTCTGACAGTCTGGAAGTTAGAAGTCTGTGACCAGTCTCAATGGGCTAAAGCCAACATGTCAGCAGAGCTGGCTTTCTGAAGGCTCAGAGGAAAAGAGCCATTCCCTATACTTTTACAGTTTCCAGCAGCCTCCTATATTTCTTGGCTTGTGGCCCCTTCCTCCAGCTCTGTGGTGAACCACTCAGCCTGCTCCAAAGCTCAGGGGTGTCTAAGGACACCTGAGGACAAGACCCTGCTTGTTTAGCACAGGCACACAGTGGGATACAGTTATATAACCATGACTTAGCACAGGTAAACACTCATGCCCTGGTTATGGCACTATGTAAGAATGTAAATATGAGATAACAACCTGTATAAGAATTATACAACAAAGGGCCAGGGATATAGCTCAGCAGCACAGCACCTGCCTGGCAAGTGCAAGGTCCTGAGTTTGATTCCTGGTACCAAAAAAAAAAAGAATTATACAATAAAGACATAGGCAGCTCCTGCTCTTGTGCTCTTGCACTCTTGTGCTCTGCTCTGCTCCATGCTGCCTGCTGTTGTTGCAGATGTCTTACACACATGCATTCTTTAACCTTGGGATTTCACCCGAGAAAATCTCCCTTGGGGCCTCTGAGCGCACTGACAAGCTCCCAAGCACATCATGCCAAACTCTGCTTTCACCATCACATCCTCTGACTCTGGCTATTCCTGTGTGCTTCTTAAAAGGAGAGTTATGATTATAGTAGATTGGCCCGTTTGAATGATCCAGATAATCTCCCCATGTCAACAACTTTAATCTGATCACATATGCAAAGTCTCTTTTGCTATATAAAGTGACAGTCACAGATTCCAGCATTAAGACATGGGCATATATGAGGAGCCATTTTCAGCCTACTAACCGACCTGTGGTGGATTAGCAACTAACAGGCAACTTGTAACACCCAGCTGAACTGAATCAGTGTGGTGCTGGGTGTGGAAGGCCCACCTGAGGATTGTGGCCAACAGCATAAAAGGAGAACTGGAGGGGAAGATGGTGTGCTGTTGATTCTCCTGGAGAAGCTTGTCACACTGGCTTTCCTGATATCAACTCAGCTGTTCTCATCATTGCAGGAGCTCGGAACCATGCTGTCACTGAGGATGGCTGTGATTCTTTTGGGGAGAGCTCTGGTCCTTACCTTGAACATCGCTTCCTGGCTGCAGTGCAGATCCCTCAGCCTGCTGGCACAGATCCTTCATCCCACTGGCACAGACTTCCTAGCTTCCACCACTGACCTTTGGGCCTTCCCAGTGCAGATCCCTGACACAGACTTGCATGAGACATTGTCATGGGCTCCAGGCCTCCAGATGGACTCGTGGAAGACATTGCCGTGGGCTCTAGGTTTTCAGCGGGACTCGTGCAGGACATTGCCGTGGAATCCAGGCCATCAGTTGGATTCTTTGTGTCTCTGGTGTGTGGACAGATCTCCCACACTCTTTTGCATTTGACTCTTTGGGTGAATATTATAAAATAATCTTATAAAGTATGTGTCCTGTATTAAATCCTTTCCCTGTAAACCCTGACTACAACACACACTGACCCCAGTTTCCTTTGTACTGGCAATTTCCTCTGCATGCAACACTCTTCTCCTACAAAACCAATGGCTGATTCTCTTTCGTCTTTCAGTTTTTCACTTGGGTGTCACTTTGCCTAGCAGGCATGAGTGGGTTGATCCTCACACTGCAAAAAAAATATATATAATGATCATCATCATCAACAACAACTCCTCACCCTGTGTTCCTGGTCCCTTTGCTCTCTTACCTTATTTGCTCTAGCTTTTCTTATCATCTTCTAACATGCTACACAATTTACTGACTTCTGTTTCCCCACACTAGGATATGGGGGTTGGGGGGTCAAGCACTTTTCATCTGCTTTGTTCATGGATAAAACTCACATACATAAAACACTACCTGGCACATGTTAGAAGTTCAATAAATGTTTGTCGAATAAATAAATGTCATTGATCTCATAAACATGAGGCACCAAAAGAAAGTGATGTTTCAAATGCCAGATAATAATAACTCAGGCTCCCATGAGTCTCAGTCTGAGAAATTACACCTTCACCACAGCCTGTTGAACCAGAGATCCTAATTCCTTCGTGAGACTGCACCTTTACTGTGACTCCTGTCCCCACTGGGACCGCCATGATAGCTCCACTCCCACCTCCTAATCCTATTCCCTGTTCTCAATGGCTCAAAACCCAGCCTAGTGTTTCTAACAGAGACATGAAGATAACTGAGAGACAAACAAAACAGGGTGGCTTAAACCGCAAAGAAGTTTAGAATAACCTGCAGGTAGCATAAAAATTATTTTGCGCTGATAACATTTGAGTTACTAAAATTTCTTATCTGCCTGAAAGCAAGGCCTCCCAAAAGAACTGTTTTTTATAAATCCTCTCCTAGGAGAGACTCTTATCTTTTTTTCTGCCAAGGGCAAGAAGTTGATACCACACCCAAACAAACCTTGTAGCAAAACTATCTTGTCTCCCATCTCTTTTCCCAAGGGCCCATTTATCTTCTCAAACAGGCATGTTCTTCTCTTAAGTACCTTTTCTCTGTGCCCCCCAAAGTCATCTGTTCTCCCAAAAGTGCCCTATTGCCCCCTCCCCTTCTCTCATTAAGAAGGCCTATAAACCCCAAAACCTAACCACTTCCGTGAGTCACGTTTTTCTGTGAACTTCTACATATATATTGTAATAAAAATGTATCTTTTCTCTTGCTAGTCTGTCTTTTGTCAGTTTAATTTGCAGGGCTTAAGAATAGAACATAAGAGGGCAGATACTACGGTTTGCATATGGCTTGAGTGTTCCCCAAGCCTTCTTGTATTGGAATTTAATCCCATTTGCGAGGTATTAAAAGGGTGGAAATTTACTAAGAAATCTTACTTTAACTGTTAGGGCCAGAGGATAGAGGGGAAGAAAGATAAGAGAACTGGATTGGATAGTAGCCTCAGGCCATACCAACAAAAGACATTGAAATCTTCAACTTTGATTTAAATCCCAAATTATGACTGACCACCAGGCACCACCATGCCCTGTTTATGTATAAACTTCCTAGACCAATCTCCTTAACAAGTCCAGAAATAATAAGTACTTCTCGAGAGTCCCTGAACTTTCCCTGTTTTACATTATCCCACCTCTCTTATCTATAGCCAATGTAGAGTCAACATAAACAATATATGATTTCCTTTTCCAAATTGTCATTATAAAAACACTCTTGGGGGCCAGTGAGATAGCTCAGCGGCATGAGCGCCTGCCTGGCAAGAGCGAGGTCCTGAGTTCGACTCCCAGTACCCACATACGAGAAAAGGGCCGGTGATATCGCACAGGCGCCTGCTGGCGCACAAGGTCCTGAGTTTGACCCCCGGTACCCACAAAAAAAATTTAAAAATTTAAAATAAAATAAAATAAAATAAAATAAAAACACTCTTGACTCTGGGTCCAGTGGACTTATTTCCAGCTGCTGTCTAGCTTGGTTGCTGTAGCTGCAGGAATCTGTCTGAAGACCTGTTCCTTTTCCCAACTGGCATCTGAAATGGTCAAATAATCCCTTTATCTCAGAGACCTGTCAGTCTCAGGAGTTTTGGTTTAGCAAACTTAAAAACACAAACTCAACTGCAGAGCTCTTACCTAGTTCACATAATCCCTCCACAAACAGAGGCCCACCCACCCCTTCCACCACAGAGGAGAGTCGGAAACTCTGTCAATACTCTGTAGTCCAAATAAAACTGCTGCCTGAGTCAGAGAAGTAGGAATCTAAGGATTTGCCTTAAAGGATTTTTATTTCTCTGTCCCAGAATTGGCCCCTTGCAGCAGTAACTTATAGCCCCAACCCAATGGAGGTTAACCTTGTCCTAAGAGTTGTTAAAGAATAATCCATTACAATTCAATAATAGCGCATTTTTCTAAAGTGTAGGTTATTTAATTTTTAGTAAAAAATTTTGTGGCACTTTAACAGAACAGTCTAGAAAAATTAGCTTTGATAATCTCAATGAAATCACTTTAGGGTCCTGTCAAGATTGAGCCATGCCTTCAACATGGATGGGACGTATTTGTGTCTTTCCGTAATGTCAGACTTAATTGAATAACAATAAATTCACAAGCTGTGTCATTTTGTCAGCTTTATCTTGCTGAGTACTCTAGATTTCATTTGATAGTCATCAGCCAGCCAATCCCATGTTCTTTGATTCTGATCTTAATTACTAATATCTATAACACTCAGGTCATACATCACACTTCACACAGTAATACATAGGTTCCAGAATAGGTGAGGACAGGTTAACAGGGGCTGCAGGATTTAAAGAGGCAGAACTGAAAGCAAAGGTGGAGAGAGACCACAGAGGTATGAAAAGTCACCACTGGTGGCCAAATAAGATTATAGACTGAGACTGTTTAAGGTGTGGGGTATTGTTGAGAGCAGCAGAGCCAGTTCACAGCCCAAGACCGGAGGACAGGAAGTTCAAGTGGGCTGCACTGGGGAGACCGAGCTGAATTGAAGGCGGTGGGAGGCGGGGCAGGGACACAGAGAGCTGGAGTGTATGACCAGTCAACCATGTCCACCAGGTGGTCTGATGAGTTGACAGGTCAGTGTATATGATGCCACCACATCCCAGTGTTGGATGCCGTTCCTTTCATATAATCCAGGTTGGAGAGGTGCATCATTCATTGGTCTTGTGTGTCCAATAAACTCAAAGGCCTGGTTTTCTCTGATACTGGGGCAGGAGATTAGGGCAAAGGCAACTGGTTGAGCAAGTGGGTGTGACCCGTCAATCATAAAGGTCCAGGAGACATGTGCAGAACACAGTTTCCAATCCCTGCACTTGGGACCAATCAGAAAGTGCTATCTTCAGTTCTTCTGACATGAAATCAAGCAGGTTTTTGATAGGACAGCTTAGATTTGAAATCAGCCTGAAGAGTAAAGAATACAAAACATGTCTGCCCTTAACTTCCTGGCCACTGTGAACTCTTTCAATGGCCAGAGTATACTTCTTTTCCTACTTTTAATAAATGTAAAACCTTACTAACTTTTTCACATGTCTTGGCCAGTTTTTTGTTCAGGATATCAACAATCTAAAAAGAGTCTACAGAGCCCCAAAATCCAGTTAACAATATAGCTTTGATATATCATGTGTCCAGGTGGTCATGATTTAATTTGATAAGATTACAGGTGGTGAATTTTATTAGCACAAGAATTTATTTATCAGTTTGTGCCTTATATTGTGCTGTGCAGTGGGGGGTTGTTCTTTGATAAGTTTGGTGTGTCCATTTACTGGTGGTTATTTGCATAGAAAGCTTATCAAATCTCTCTGCTTCAGCATGTGCCCTCAAAGTGAAGAGAAATACTGTATTGTAAAATGGAGCTACTCAGGGCAAGGCACAGCCTAAAAATTACCATTCTCCACAGCTGGGAGGAACTCACAGCAGGGCTCAGCTTCCCTCTGCTGCACCTTATCTTCTATAGTGGTACTGAGGTAGGATAGAAGAAATAGAGTTAGGTAGCAATGAGACAAGGAAATCGAGATTTTTAAGATAGTACTATAAAGAAAAACTGCAGCTTTAAAACACAAGGCTGGCTCATTACTGTTTATTCCTTCTCTCAAAACAAGGTCAGCCCACTCCCTTTTAGTTGCAAATGGTCCTCTTTCACCCATGAATGGACCACCCTTTTAGGATTTCCAATAAGAATAGATCATTATCTCACCAGGAGTGGGCCATCCTCTCCCACCCTCTAAGACTAAGACTAAAACTCTAGGGCTTGGGATATAGCTCAGGGGCACAGTGCCTGCCTGGCAAGCGCAAGGTCCTGAGTTCAATTCCCGGTACCAAAAAAAAAAAAAAAAAGACCCAAACTATGAATTATCGATTTCCACGGATTTCCACCTCCCAAAACACAGAAAAGATTCCCAGTTCCCAACTGTATTGTGCCTTATTTCTTTGAGTACCTAGGCTCTGCTCATGGCTGTGTCCTTTGTCTACCTCTAATAAATCCTTCTCAGGCCTCTTTTACTGATGCATCCCGAAAATTCTTTTTCCTTGGCAAGCTCAGTGAACCTGCATACTTATTTTAAAGGGATGAGTTAAATTCCTTATGTCAGCCTCAGGGACCCTCAGGTCCAGCCTGGTGTCAGTATCTCTCCTCCTAATAGTTGGCAAATGCTTGGACCATGACATGGCTGAAAGTGCACATGCAATCTCCACAGAAACAATTTTCAGAGACGATGGGGTCTACATTTAGAGGGGAGAAAATTCTCTAAAGAAAATAAAAAGGATTCGCTCAAATTTCATGACTATTCAGAACACCATCTCCAGCTGAAACACTGGCTTCCAGTTACTGCACCACATTTAGGCCTTCCTCAAGTATATAATAGGAAGAAAAGAATAACTTTTGAAAGAAAGCTTTCATTTGCATATCGAAAAGCCTTAGTCCAGACATTTTTCCCAAAACAAAAAAGTAGTTTACCCTCAAAGCTGAATACAAATTGCACCTGGAAGCTTTTAGATTGACAGGTTTTTTAGCTTAGTGGAAAAAAGCTGAGGTTGAAGTCTAGTCTACAGTCACCTAGTTTTATTAAAAGATCAGTAATACCTTTTCCAAGGTGTCAAAACAATGCTTCAACATGCAAGAAGAATTCTAAATAGCAAAATCCTTCTGAGAGATTTTAAAGTCATTTTTTGCAGAACTCTGAGCACTGTACTTGGGGGAAATGGATGTCCATAAAAAGGCTGTCTCAAAAGAATAGAGGTGACAAGTAGAAGACAAGGACACTGAAAGGGTCTGGAACTAAGGCTAAAAAGGTCACTGAAGTCATCTTCAGGCTGAGACCTTCTCTAAGCATCTTATCAAACGCTTCGCCAACCACTCCACCTAAACACACATCCACAAGCAAAACTCACATATGTTAGGTCTGGCGCGAGTAAAAACAGAGAAAAGGTTGGAAAAAGCCTTTAATGCAGGGCGCGGGAGGGGCTGCAATAAGCTGCAGTGAACCCTCAGGGGCTGGCTGTGAAACAAAGTATGCAGCTTGTTTAAAGGCAGAGCGTGGAGGGGTGGGCAAAGTGACGTTACAAAGAGGGATTGGCGGATGTTCCACAGGTGCCAGGCGAGGGGAGGTACTTCCTGCTGGAGCAAGAAGAAGAAGGGAGTGCGTGATAAGCTCTCCTCTGTGTTAGACCGTCGCCATGACGACTAAGCAGCCTCCATGTGGGCTAGAACCCATCAACATACACACTTCCTAGTAGGGGAGGGGAAAAATCTTCCTTTGTCCCCTACCCTCCTGGATTTTCTAGCTTGGGCCTTGCAAATCAGACAAATTAACAAGAGAAATGTGTATAAATAACCAGTTTATTAAGTATGACCATTTACACAACACAGGAACATTCATAAGGAAATTATCTGAAGAGGTGGTTAAGTTTATGCATGAAGTCTTAGGTTCAATTCGCAAGACCACAAAAAAAGAAAATATGGTTACACTTGTGCACTTCTATACTAAATTCAGTGAACAGCAGAACATTGTCGGGAAATACTATGAGACGAAAGAGAATGACTAGCTAAGGGTAGTAAAGTAAGGAAAACTAAGCAAGGGCTCCCGTTGAGATTCCTGTCAGTGTTTCTCCAGCTTCAGTGAAAAGGATTTTCTACTCCTCCAGGTCTAAAGAGGGCACCTGTCACGGGAGAGTCTACTGGCAGGGGAGTCAGGAAGGTTAGAGAGTCCTTCCTGCACGGGGTTACTCAGATTCCCTCATCTTAGAATGTTCTCTATGTCAAGGTGGTATATTTTGGGGGTAGCACATCTGAAGCCTGTCACTGACTTCATCCCTTGTGGGTTTTTTCTCCATTACATAGATTGCTATTGTCTATAGCCATACCACCGTGACTGCGTCCAATCTCATCTGATCTCAAAAGCTAAGCAGGGTTGGGCCTGGTTAGTACTTGGATGGGAGACACACAGTACTACTGAACATTATACTTTACATGTTTATCTTATTTTTTGTTTTGTTGAGGCCTTAACCAACAGAATGTGAGCTATATAGGAGCGCAGATTTTTACCAATTTTATTCATTGTTTGTATCAGTGCAGTGCCCAGTGCAGTGCTCAGTAATATAATATGCAATAAATATTCATTGGATGGGTGGAAGGAAAATCCTGAAGCTTTAAAAAGCAAAATGTCAGATTCTACATAAATTGACTATGCTGTGATAACAGCACATTTTTTTTTAGCAAATAGAAACACAATTCTTGACCATTTTAAAGTCTTTCAAATCTTTCCTTATAATACCTAATATATACTGGCAGCAAAGCATTTCAAAATAAAACATTCCAGTCATATAAATCTCTTGCAGGCTGCTCACTAAGATCCAAAGGCAAAACCCTGGGCCTTAGGCCTCCTTCACACAGCGCCCCGTAAGCGCTAAGTCCTTAATAGGAACTAATAAATAAATGAAGCAAAAAAAAAAAAAAAAAAGGATGTCCACCACCACCACCACTAGGGATCATTTTCCTGGCAAAGTGTGTGGTTCAACTTCTTGAGTATAAAATAGTCTTTCAGTGTAAATCATTACTTGCTGGAATTTTAAGTTCTTTCAAAACAGAGGAAATCCTGTGTAAAGGAATATTTACTCTTTCTAGGGAATATATATTTTTGGTCAAGTAACATATATGTTTTTATAGCTACAAATATATAAATATATGTATATGTATGTATATATATATTTACTTCTGATAAAAGTAAACAATTTGACAGATCTACTTTATGCTGATACTTTTTCCCTCATGACTCCGTATTTTAATCACCTTATTGGAGAAATTGAGGTATGAAACTGACCACAAATTGTTGTCTAAAAAATTGCTTTTTCATAATATACTTTCTTAAGAGCATAGCTCCCAAAACTCCACCTCACAGAAGGCAGCAGCAAAATTGCCAGACCCTAAACTCCCAACTGAATAAAAATGGTAAAATAAATCTTTAAGATGCAAAAATCATAAATTATCTATTGGCATAAGGAAAGACATACAGAACAGTGGAATAGAATTCAAATTCCAGAACTATACTTTGACATATGTGGTCAATTGATTTCAGCAAGGCTGCCAGGGTAATGCAATGGTAGAAGAACAGTCTTTTGAACAAATGACGTTGGGACTACCTGATAGCCACATGCAGAAATAAAGTTGGAGCCCTACCTTACACCATTCACAAAAATTAACTCACAAATCATACATCTAATACAGGATTAACACCTAAAAATACTTGTCTTAGTTACTTTTCTCATTGCTGAGACAAAATATCCAACACCCAAAAGTTAAGGGAGGACAGGTTTATTTAGCTCACAGTTTGTAAAGGTTTCAGTCCGTAATTGGCTGGCTCCAACGCAGGATGGCATCACAGAGAAGAAACAGTTCATGGCGGGCAGAAGACAGTAAAGCAACAAGGGACGACCACAACTCTTTCTATCCCTTACATCTTTTTTTTTTTTTTTTTTTTTGGTACCAGGAATTGAACTCAAGACCTTGTGCTTGTCAGGCAGGCACCCCTGCCACTGAGCTATATCCCCAGCCCTATCCCTTACCTCTTATCCAGGCTACTTAGGGTGGAGAGCACTCACACCCTTAATCCTAGTGCCCTTGATCCTAGCATTGCACCATGAATCGATATATATATATATATGTATATACATATATATAGTATATATAGTATATATACTATATATATATGTATATATATACATATATATATATAGTATATGTACACGCAAATGTATATTAGATGGACTTGGCCATTCCATGATGTGTACATATTTCAAAATATCATGTTGTACACCATAAATATAGTTTTTATTTCTCAATTTAGAATGCTCCCAGCAATACATTAAAATAACAGTATCAACAACAAATCTTAATAGTAGTAAATTAATGGTTTTGCAAAAAAAAATCAATGGATCAAAAACATAAATGTAAAACTGCAACAATAAAACTCCGAAGAAACCACACAAGTAAGTCTTTGTGACTCGTCTTAGGTAATGGCTTTTAGATATGTCACCAAAAGTTAACAACAAAAAAATAAATTGGGTTTAATCAAAATTGAGATTTTGGGGGCTTCAAATGTTACCATCAAGGAAGCTAAAAAGATAAATCATAATGAAAGAAAATATTTGCAAATCAAATACCTGATAAAGGATATCTTAGTCCATCTCTGCTACTATAACAAAATACCTCAAACTGGATACTGTATAAGTAATAGAAATTTATTTCTCACAGTTCTGGAGTCTAGAAAATCCAAGATCAAGGTATCTACAGATTTGGTGTCTGGTGAAGTTTCATGTTCTGGTTCTAGACGTTCTAAGACGGCATCTAGTTCCTGTGTCCTTACATGGTGGAAAGCAGAACGGCAAAAGGGAACTAACTCTCTCCATTGTGCACTTATACAAGGGTGCTAATCCTATGCATGAGAGTGGAGCCCTTAGGCTTGTCTTTCAAGGGCCCTATGCCTAATTACTCTGACTGAAGTTCCAGCATACAAAACATAGAGACTGATAGCCAAAGTAAATGAAGAACACTTGCAACTGAATAATAAAAAGACAACATGGTGTGGTTTGTGTCTAGATGTCCCCTCAAAGCCTCATGCAGTCAAGGGGGCAGGCTCCCAGAGTTTTGGGTTAATTAGTTGTCTGGGGTGCTGGGGTTATGGGCATGAGTGCTACACCCACCCTGGGGCGGGTAGCCTGTGTGTAATATAAGGGAGGGAAAGAGGCTTGCTGTCTCATGCTCGCTCCTCCCTTTTTGCTCTTGCTGCTTTTGCTGTTTTCCACTGCAATGAACAGTTGCCCCTGTGCCATGTCACCCTGCCTTGGAGCCAGCTGATTACGGACTGAAACCTCCACAGACTGTGAGCTAAATAAGCCTTTCCTTCCTTAATTTTTGTGTTGGGTATTTTGTCTCAGCAATGAGAGAAAAGTAACAAAGACAAGACCCAATTGAAAAAATAGCCAAAGTGTGTGAAAAAGACATTTCTCCAAAGAAGGTATACCAGGGCCGGTGAGATGGCTCAGCGGCGTAAGCGCCTGCCTTGCAAACGCGAGGGCCCGAGTTTGACTCCCGGATCCCACATACGAAAAAGGGGCCGGTGATATCACTCAGCGGCACGGGTGCCTGTTGGAGCGCGAGGTTCTGAGGTCGACCCCCCGGTACCCACAAAAAAAAAAAAAAAGAAGGTATACCAATGGCTACAAGTACATGAGCTGTTCACCATTATTTCTTTTTTTTTTTTTTTTTTGGATAAAAATAACTGTGTATTTGCAAGTCTTCACATAACCATCTAAGTTACATACATATGTAAATATATATTCATATATATATATATATATATATACACACACACACATATAGTTTTTATATTGTTTTATACAGATGGATAGCTAAAAAGCAAAGGATCACACAGTCTTTCACAGGAGGTAGAAAAGAAAAATCAGCTTTTAGAACCCGGCTATAAAAAGATCACCCTACTCCCACCTACCCCAGTAAAAAAGCAGAGAACTCTCCATTCACTCCTATAAATAAATGACACATAAACTTAGTCATGAATAAAGGAAAAAGGACAACTTTTTGTTCCATGTAGAAAGGGTAAGAGTAAATACCATCAACATTAAATGGACTTTTTTCTTCCTTATGGATTTTACATTTTAAACACATATGTCATGACATTTTAATGTAGCAATTCTGAGATAGAGAAAAAGCACATTGATTTTGTGCCCCAAAGAAAAATAAACAATAGCACTTTCCAAAAAAGCTTTGACTTGAGAGTCCCTTGAGCCATATAAAAGCACATTTATCCCCAAACTGAATGATATTGGTAATGACTGCACTGGCTTGACCACTCTTTCCATCTAAATATTCTGGTTTGATCCCACCAATGAAGTCACTATGATGCCCACACTGTAATATGATGTGTTGATGAAAAATTGCCATGAATTTAGATTGACATAAAGAATACCACCAAATGCAACATAAACTGCATTGATATTGATTAATAATGAAAGACTGACTGAGATCTCCCATGTATTTAGCTATAAAATTCATGATTTTGATACAGTAGTTTACCGAGGTTCAAAAAAATTTTAAATGGATATCCAAGTAACATATTCATTAAATATTTTTTCTACCTGAAATTCTTTTCTTTTTTTTTATTTTTAAAGAGAAGAAAAAACAAAACAAATCAAAAAAGAACAAATTTTCAAAACAACATAATAGGAGGGTAACAATGGTTAATGCATTACATATTATTATCTTTAAGTTAGTTATTCAGGATACCAGATATTAGCATTCAGTTGTCCAAACCTTATTGGCACAAACCTTACTCTTCAATGAACTAAGTAAAATTGGTAGTGTATCTATCTTAACCATCTTATATATATATACAATTTTTTTTCCTTTCCCTTCTTTCTTTTCCCTATTCCCCTATTTCAGTCTCTCTTTCCTTTTGACCAGTTTCTTTTTGATTCACCGTGTCTATTGTACATTTTGGATCTTATTTACTCTTTCAGTTTCTCATACTAGAGAGACAATATGATGCTTACACATATGCGTCCGGTTTATTTCACTTATGAGTATTTTCTCGAGTTGCATCCATTTACCTATAAAAGTCTCCAGTTTATCCTTCTTTATGGCTGAATAGTACTCCATTGTATAAAAATACCACATTTTTCTTATCCATTCCTCAGCTGATGAGCATTTGGGTTGTTTCCAAGATCTGGCTATTACAAATTGTGCTGCTATAAACATGGGTGCACATAAATCGCTGTGGTTCGATGTTTTTAATTCTTCTGGGAAGATACCCAGAAGGGGAATAGCTGGGTCAAATGGAACCTCCAACCCTAGTTTTTTGAGGAATCTCCACACTGATTTCACAGTGGCTATACCAGTCGACACTCCCACCAACAGTGAAGAAGGGCTCCTTTTTCCCCACAGCCCCTCCAGCATTTGTTATTAGTTGATTTCTTAATAATAGCCATTCTTTCTGGGGTGAGATGGTATCTCAGTGTTGTTTTAATTTGCATCTCTCAAATGACTAGTGATGTTGCACATTTTTTTTATATTTATTTGCCGTTAGTATTTCTTCATCTGAGAAATGTGTATTCATCTCAGATGCCCATTTTTGGATTGGGTCTTTAAATTTGGGAGGTCTGACTTTTTTGAGTTCTTTATATGTTCTCGATAGTAATCCTTTGTCTGAGGAACAGCTGGCAAACATTTTTTCCCATGTTGTGGGTTGTCTCTTCACTCTGTTGGTGGTTTCTCTTGCTGTGCAAAAGCTTTTTAATAAGATGAGATCCCAGTTGTTGATTCTTTGGGATAGTTCCCGTGCGGTTGAGTTTTTATTCATAAAGTCTTTGCCTACACCAATGTCTCCAAGGGTTTTACCTATCCTACCTTCCAGCAGATTTAATGTTTCTGTTTTAATATTTAGATCTCTGATCCATTTTGAATTTAGTTTAGTGCATGGTGAAAGATATGGGTCTAGTTTTGATCTTTGGCATGTGTAGAGCCAGTTTTTCCAGCACCATTTATTAAAGAGGCTATCTTTCTTCCAGCGAATGTGTTTGGCACCTTTGACAAAGATAAGGTGGCTTAGTATGTCTGGGGTTGTTTCAGCATCTTCTAATCTGTTCCATTGATCTTCAGGTCTGTTTTTTTGCCAGTACCACACTGTTTTTATCACAGTAGCTTTATAGTATAATTTCAAGTCAGGGATTGTGATGCCCCCTGCCTTGCGTTTGTTGCCCAGAATTGCCTTTGCTATTCTAGGTCTCTTCTGATTCCAAATGAATTTTAAGATTGTTTTCTCTAATTCTGTGAGATATGCTGTTGGAATTTTGATTGGAATTGCATTAAATCTGTTTAACAATTTTGGAAGTATGGCCATTTTCACTATATTGGTTCTTCCTACCCAGGAGCAAGGGATATCTTTCCATTTTCTGATATCCTCTTCAATCTCCTTTTTCAGAGTACTGTAGTTTTCAGTGTAGAGGTCTTTTACATCCTTTGTGAGGTTGATTCCTAGGTATTTCATTTTTTTGGATGTTATTGTGAAAGGTATTGTTTCCCTAATTTCTCTTTCAGTAAGTTTGTTATTTGTGTACAGAAAGGCTATTGATTTTTGAGTATTGACTTTGTATCCAGCTACACTACTGAATTTGCTTATTAAATCTAGCAGTTTTTTAGTGGAGTTTTTGGGGTCTTCTGTGTAGAGTATCATGTCATCTGCAAATAATGATAATTTAACTTCTTCCTTTCCAATCATTATTCCTTTTGTTTCTTTCTCTTGTCTAATTGCTGTGGCCAAAGTTTCCAGAACTATGTTGAATAAGAGTGGGGACAGTGGACATCCTTGTCTTGTTCCTGATTTTAGAGGGAAGGCTTTCAGTTTTTGGCCATTTAGTATAATATTGGCTGTTGGTTTTTCATAGATAGCTTTTACCAGATTGAGATAAAGACCATCTATTCCAATTTTCTGTAGGGTTTTTATCATGAAAAGGTGTTGGACTTTGTCAAAAGCTTTTTCTGCATGTATTGAGATGATCATGTGATTTTTGTCTTTGGTTCTGTTAATATCATGTATTACATTTATTGATTTACGTATGCTGAACCATCCCTGCATCCCTGGGATGAATCCAACTTTGTCATGGTGTATAATCTTCTTGATGATTTGTTGGATTCTGTTTGCCAGTATCTTATTAAGGATTTTAGCATCTATGTTCATTAGGGAGATTGGCCTGTAGTTCTCTTTCTTAGTTGGGTCCTTCTCTGGTTTTGGTACCAGGGTAATGCTTGCTTCTAGGAATGAATTTGGGAGTATTGCTTCCCTTTCAATTTCATTAAAAAGTTTGAGAAGTAGTGGTGTTAGGTCTTCTCTAAATTTCTTATAGAATTCAGCAGTGAATCCATTGGGGCCTGGGCTTTTCTTTGTGGGGAGGTTTTTAATTACATCTTCAATTTCATTGGTTGACATTGGTTTATTTAGGATTTTTAAATCTTCTTGATTCAGCTTTGGTAATTCATACATATCTAGGAATCTGTCCATTTCTTCTGCATTTTCCATCTTAGTAGAATATAAGTTTTCAAAATAGGTATAGATGATCTTCTGGATTTCTGCAGGGTCCGTCGTGATATCACCCTTTTCATTTTCAATTACATGGATTTGAGTCTTGTCTTTTCTTTTCTTTTTTTAATAAAGTTGGATAAGGGTTTGTCAATCTTATTTATTCTTTCAAAGAACCAACTCTTTGCTTCATTGATTCTTTGTATTGTTTTTTAGTCTCCAATATGTTAATTTCTGCTCTGATCTTTATAATTTCCTCCCTTGTACAGGCTTTTGGCTTTGCCTGCTCTTCTTTTTCTACAAGTTCGAGGTTCGCCATTAAGTTGTTTATTTGTGCTTGCTCTATTTTTCTGATATAGGTATTTAATGCTATAAATTTCCCTCTTAGGACTGCTTTCATTGTATCCCATAAGTTCCGGTATGTTGTACTGTCATCATTCAGTTGTAGAAAGTGTTTAATTTCTTCTTTAATTTCTTCTGTGACCCATTGGTTGTTCATGAGGGTGCTGTTTAATTTCCATGTGTTTAGGGAGTTTTTGTGACTTCTTTTGCCATTGATTTCCAATTTCATTGCACTATGGTCTGATAATATGCATGAGATAATTTCAATTCCTTTGCACTTACTTACGCATGTTTTATGGGCTAGTATGTGGTCTATTTTGGAGAACGTCCCATGTGCAGCTGAGAAGAATGTGTATTCTGATATTGTGGGGTGGAACTCTCTGTAGACATCTACTAAGTCCATTTGTTCAAAAGTTTGGTTCAGTTCTACTATTTCATTATTGATTTTTTGTCTAGTTGATCTGTCTTTTTGTGACAGTGGAGTATTGAGATCCCCCAATATCATTGTGTTAGTGCTTATTTGATTTTTCATGTCCTTTAGTAGTTGTTTTATATAGCTGGGTGCACCGGTATTTGACGCATATATATTTATGATTGTTATCTCTTCCTTTTGGATTGTTCCCTTTACAAGGATGTAATAACCGTCTTTATCTCTCTGAATCATTTTTGGCTTGAAATTCACTTTGTCTGCAAAAAGAATAGCTACCCCTGCTTTTTTCTGGGTTCCTGTTGCATGGAATATTGTTTTCCATCCTTTGACTTTCAGTCTATGAATTTCTCTCTGAATTAAATGTGTTTCTTGTATACAGCATATTGTTGGATCTTGCTTCTTGATCCATTTTGCTAGTCTGTGCCTTTTAATTGGTGAATTGAGACCATTAACATTGATGGTTATAACTGATATGTATTGACTTATACTTGTCATGATATTTTCCTGTTGTTGGTTCCCACTCTTTGTTTGTTTTTCCCCTTTCCCTCTATTTAATTATCTGCCCTGCCTGGTGGATTCCTTCTGTTGGGGTTAGTGGAGTTGTAGTCCTTGTTATCTCTTTCTGGAATGTTGTTCAGAACATTTTGGAGTGCTGGTTTGGTGATCATAAATTTTCTCAGATGTTCTTTGTCATGAAAGTATTTTATTTCTCCATCAATTTTGAAAGATAGTTTTGCGGGGTACATCAATCTGGGTTGAAGGTTATTTTCCTTTAGAACTTGAAATACATCATTCCAAGCTCTTCTTGCCTTGAGGGTTTGTGCTGAAAAGTCAGCTGTGATTCTGATGGGTTTTCCTTTATAGGTGATTTGTCTCTTCTCCCTAACAGCTTTTAAGATTCTGCCCTTCTGTTGAATTTCTGGGATCTTGACTATGATATGTCTGGCTGAAGTTTTTTTTTTTTTTTTTTATCATGTCTAGTTGGAGTTCTAAAAGCCTCTTTTATGTGGGGGTCAAATTCTTTTTCTCTTCCAGGGAAGTTCTCCCTGATAATGTCTGTGAGCAATGTTTTAATGTCATTGATGCTATCTCCTGCTTTTTCATTTATTCCAATTATTCTTAAGTTATTTATCTTTGAGTCATCTAGCAGCTGCTGAATTGATTTTTCATGGTCCCTTGCTGTTTTTAAGAATTCTTCCTTTTCATGATCACTAATTGCAAGCCTATCTTCTATATCTGAGATCCTGTCCTCACATTGGCTTAATCTGCTACAAATACTTTCAATGGAATTTTTGTTCTCCTGGATATCTGCTTGAATCTGCCTTATGGATTCCATTTCTTTCCTATGCTGAGCATTCATGTTTTCTATAATTTTCTTAAGCTCATCTATTTTTTTGTCTGTATCAGCTATAGTGTCTTTAAGCTTGGTCTTCATTGTGGACATTATCTCTACAGTTATCTGAGAAATAATTTCTGTTTTAATTTTTTCCAAAGCCTCATTCAGTTGCTTTGTTGTTACCACTTCAGATAGGCCAGGTGGGTGGCTTTCAGATTGTCCCACCTCATTGCCCCCTAGGTTTGCCTTTGGTGTATTGGATGTGTGGGGTTGCATCTTAAGTGTCATCCCATTTTCTTTTCTTTCTTTAACTTAATTCCTGGGGTGATGTTTGTAAATTACCTATGGTATGTTATTTTATTGCTAATGTTCAAGATCCTTAGGAGATGACTACTTCTCTGCAGTATCTTCCAAGTGGGGCTTGTTTTTGGGTTTTGAGCTTTCTGCCAGATCCTACCTCTTCAATTTGTTGGATATGTGAAGTTGCTACCTGTTTGGCCCAGTCCTTGGTTCTTTGGTACTGTGCCACCTTATTTTCTGTGTCCCTTAGTCAATTTCAATCATGAAATATCAGGAAGGAAAGCTGTTTAGAACAATTATTTCACATTTGGCTATAATGGTACCTAAAGCATCAAACACAGCCTAGAAAATGACAGAATGAGCTAACCAGTTATTTGCCACTTTTAACCGTATAAAGTAGAGTTGTGATTATATAACAAAATCTAAAACACACCAGAAAAATTATATGCAGTATATAAGTCCTTAATATGTCTATTTTCCCCTCAGGAGTTTAAATTTAAAATTAGTTAAGGAGGAAATAGAGTATTGGGAGAAGAGGAAGGGATTAGATGTAAGGTTAGAGGACCAAGAGGAGTCCCACTAACATTAGGAAACTGGTGCAGAGGACTGGTGGGAAAAAGAGAAGGAAGGGATAAAAGGAAGAACAGATCACAACCACAATCACAAAGAGGTTAGAGGCGCTGTTTACACTCATATAAAAACCAGAGAGAATAATGAAGGGAAGAGCAAATAGACAAACAGAAACAAAAATGAAGACAAAAACAACAAAACAGACAAAATAAAAATAGAACCCCACCAAAAAAAAAAAAGGAAAAAACCCTTCACCAGACAAAAAAAAAGAGAAAAAAACAAAAAAGAGAGCGAGAAAAAAAATTAAAAAATTAAAAAAATTTAAAAAGAAAAAAAAAAAAGAATCAGTTCCAGGTGTTGACTCTGCTGTAGGCAGGCACCGTGTGGTGACAGAGTCCTGTTCCGTGCAGGTTGGTACCAGTAAGCCAGGAGGCCCTTTGGCGGGGCAGTGAGCAGAAGCGTGTACTTTCAGGTGGAGACCAGTCTCCTTCGCCTGCCGCCGTCAGCACACTTTCCCTGGGCCTGAGAGCCAGGCGCGGCGCTGCGCTGTCCCGAGCACCAGTCCCGAGCGCCAGTCCGGAGCGCTGTGTTTTCGCGCCAATCTGATTTTCGCCGCAGCCCCCCACAATGGCGCCCGGCCTGTCGCTCTCTGGCGCGGGACAGCTGTGGTTGAGAGACACTCACCACCGGCCGGCGCAGTCCTCCGCAGCTCCCCTGCCCCACCGCTGTCTCGCGATCCTCCGTGGGGGCTCCCGGGGCGCCAGCTGTCACCATGTGTCGCAGATTTGAGCTTCTGCCTCGCCGTGGTTCCGGGGACAGAGAGAAGGTGCGTGCGGTCTGCTCCTTCTTCTTTGTTGAAAGTACCCTTCACTGTCACGAGGCGTCCCAAGCTGCACTTCAGAACTTTCCTGGGTCCAAGTGAGGCATCTCCCTCCCTCCTGTGCTCTCCCGGTCACTATATTCCCATGTTCCAATGGCTACTTTTGGAGAGTTTCGCTGCCTGCTTCTTACACATCCGCCATCTTTTTCTGGACCTCTCGCCATTATTTCTTATTAATGAAACACAAATTAAATTCACAATGAGACACCATTTAGTGCACACTAAGGTAGATAAAATCAGGAAAGACAATAGCAATTGTTGATGAGGATATGGAGAAGTTGGAATCCTCATACACTGCTGGTAGGAATACAAAATAGTGTAGCCACTTTGGAAAACTGTTCCTTAAAAGGTTGAAATAGAGCTACCACATGAACCAGCAATTCTACTCCTAAATAATATCAAGAGAAGTTAAAATATGTGCCAATATAGTATATAATGTTCATGAATTTTTACAGCGGCATTATTTATTATGTCCAAAAAGTAGGAAGAAAACAAAGGTCCATTAACCAGTGAATGAATCCACATAATGGAATATCATTCAGCCACAAGAAGAAAAGAAACAGTAGGACGTGCTGTGACATGGATAAACTTTGAAAACACACTTCAGGAAGGAAGCCTGATACACAAGGCCATAAATTATATGACCCCATTTATATGAAAAACCTTGAATAGTCAAATTGATAGAGAGAAAAAGTAGATTAGTGACTACCAGAGGCCAGGAAAAATGGGGAATGTGGAGTGATTGCTAATCGTTTGTGTTTCTTTTTGAGGTGTGATGAACGTATTCTAACTTCAGACAGTAGTAGCAATTATACAACTCTGTGGATATACTAAAAACCACTGAACTGTACAGTTTAAAAGGGTGAATCGTGTGGTATATGAATGAAACAGTTACCGTGTTTCCCTGAAAATAAGACTTAGTCTGAAAATAATCAGTCTTCAAACTAGAGATCAAAAATGCCAGCCCCAATCAGCCTATCCTTGTCTTACCTGCCTTATACAGTATCCACTGAGCAAGAGAATAGTGATGGCAGGTAAAGTCAGGATTGGGGCTGATATTTTTTATCTCTAGTTTTCAAGAATAATTATTTTCCAGATAGGTCTTATTTTCAGGGAAATTTTATTTAAAAAAGTAAAAATTGAGGCTGGGCATGGTAGCACACACCTGTAATCCCAGCACTCGGGAGGCTGAGGCAGGAGGATCGCTGCAAGTTCGAGGCCAGCCTGGGCTACAAAGTGAGTTCAAGGCCAGGCTGAACTGCATAGTGAGATGCTGTCTCAAAAAGACAAAAAAATAATAATAATAAAAATTAAAAAAATAAAATAAAAATTGCTTTGGGAATAACTCAAAATGAGCTATCTTGGGCTAGGGATATAGCTCAGTGGCATAGCGCCTGCCTGGCAAGTGTGAGGCCCTGAGTTTAATTCCTGATACCAAAAAAAAAAAAAAAAAAAAGAGCTACCCCTCCAATTTATTTTTGTAGATTTATGCATCTTTGAACTAGAAAGAACTTCAGCAGTCCTGTTTTTATTTCTTTTTCAGAAAAGATAATCAGTAAACTGTCCTACTTTGACTAATGAAATACATCCTATAAATTCTCCTAACCGTCCTATAAAGATCAGAGAAAACAATATGAGACAATGTTCTTTGGAAAGAACTAGCCCTGTAAATATACTGTATTACATTGTTGTCATATTTTACAATGTTACAGGCCGTAAAAAATAAAAGTATGTGCCTGTGAGTTTTGGCTCCCTCCTCTAGCTCTCCCTACAGCTTTAACAGAATTTCAAGTCAGCTCTTTTCCATACTCTAAAAGGGGTTAGAATATTATATGAGAAGACTTAAAAGCATTTGGAAAAAGCCCTGCTTCCTGCAAGTCTTCACTGATTGAACTTGCTTCCAAAGGCCATTTGTTCCCTCTCTTCCTTCTTCCTCCAACCCCCTCCAAAAACGGAGGAGAAGGAATCAATGTTTTATATTTTCGTGCTGTCAAAAGCTATAGCCAAACAGCTAAAAGCAAATGAGAATTATAGGGAAATATTTTCCTCTTGAACTATTGAATGAATATTAAAGGAGTGAGCAAGATATCTTTTCCTACCTGAGCTTTTAATGGTCACATGAAAACAGCATAAGCAATACATTTTCCTATTGAGGATTTGCAAAGAATTCTACAATGTTGGAAATATAATTTAACATTAAAATCAAGAAGAAAAGCTGTGGAAATAGGTGTATGTGTTCCAAAATGAATGGAAGGGGAAAAATGAGATCACAAAGTTGAATACTCAATTATTAGGGAGGAAAAAAAAAACAAAAACCATAACCTTGCACTTCTTTATCATCCTAGGCAATTTTTCATTATGTTCTGGCAAGATTACCAACATAAAAACCCGGATCAACCAGTTTCCAACATTCCAGTCTAAAAGAAACTTCAAGAGGCCAGTGAGTTTGCCTTATGCTGCCCAAAATCTTCTTTGGCTACAGATCTAAACAACAGTTGTTTAGAGGTGTTTATTTTCCTGTATCTTTTGTTCTTAGTCCATTCCTGCTACTATAATAAAGTACCCTAGACTGGGTAATTTATAAAGAAGAGAAATTTATTTCTCTCTCACATATCTAGAAGCTGGAAAGTCCAAGGTGGCAAGTTTGGTGTCTGGTTGAAGCCTCCCTCTCTGCTTGTAAGATGGGTCCTTGTCCTGTGACTGGAGAAGGCATGGAAGAGTGAAGGGGGCGTTCCCCTGAGTCGCTTCACAAGGGCTTTAAACCAATCCAAGGGCGGAGCCTAATTGTGTCCTAAAGGCCCCACCTCTCAATACGGCTGCACTAGGAATTGTTTCAATTTGAACTCCAGAGGGGACCCAAACATTCAAACCATAGCACAGTTTTTCTATCTTTACTCTTGAGAATAAAATATCCGAAAACTGAACTCTCTAGCTGCACCCTGTGGAAGGATTAATCAAACCTTTTACGACACCAGTATAGTGTAGCTACCATCTATAAAATGTAGCCATCAACACAATGGCTGGTAGGATGCTGTAATGCATGTTTGCAAAAAGATAGGGAACATTTCCCAGAGGAGTGGATAGTTTAAACCATTTATAGGGAAGGTATAGGATCTAGCTAGGCAAAGAAACAGGTTTCCGGGAAGCCCCCTGGAAATGATAGGTCCAGAACTACCAGGAAGAGCGAAATCATCCCAAGCCTTTTTGACTCTAAAATGCAATTTGGACTTTATTCTGAGGAGTAGGGCTTGCAGGGCCATTGAAGAGTTTACCACTAGGGTAGACAACATGCTACTTAAATAGTATCACCTCTTCTGAAATCCCTATGCATTTCTTCCAGACTTTAAGTGCTATTTTGAAGTGAGATATTTCTCACTAGAAACTTTAAAAATGTGACTATCAGATAATTACGCTCTGTATCTTATTATCCTCATAGCTGCCTGCTGTCTGTGCTATAGATGTTCATTTGTCTTGTCTTTGTGTGTGTGCGTGTGTGTGTGTGCCTATTTGTGTTTATAAAGTTACTCTATTGCTTCATTTATAAAAATCAATTTAGGAGCTAATAACCAGACTCCCATTAGTTTGTGACATAACAGATTATTCATTATGTACACACATTGTTTTTCATCCAAGTAAATTCTAGCCAGATGCACGCTATGACTTTAAAAATTAGCCTTCTGGAAGCAGGAAACGGGCAACTTAAGTACATCAAGACGTCAAAGCGTCTGCCTTAATACAAGGGAGAGGAAAATGGTTACAGTCTGACTATAGGATGGGAATCCAACCAGTCCTGGTTCCCAGATCAAGTAACAGTATTTGATCAACATTTATTTAGAAGAAGAGTAAATCATCAACCACACCTGGCCCCGGCCCTTGAGCCACTTTCTAAGGTAGTTTTAAAGACTTTGAGCCTGTAGGAGGACGGGCCTGTGCGGTAGGTTATGGGTTTCTGATTACGTGGAAGTCTTGCTAATAGGATTACTCCACAACAAACATTCTCATCATGTAAATCCTTCCTCCTTTGTCACAACAGTGTTTTGTTCTAAACTTCCAGGCACTTATGAAAGCTACCAAAAGGAAAAGGGAAACTACTCAGAATCCGCTCTCGTTTATAAGAGCAAAATTTCACTACGTACTAGACTGCACTTGCATATTTCCGTTTTATTTTGATTTCATGATAAAATACTTTCCCTACTTGAAAGCACCTCCAAGGTGAATTTCCTTTAAAGTCACAGGGACAATCTACTCCTCACACTGTCTTAAACAACTTTGATTTGGCAATAAGCTCGGTCATTTGCACTTGTTACTTAAAGAACCATTGTTCTCATTTTGTCTTGTTCCTCTGACACTGAGCTATAACATCTCACTGAAATTACGGGTACATTAGCAGCTCCCCACTGCAGTTTGGAAGGGAGTTCTAAGAAAACTAAACACAAAGGCCTTCCTCTCTTTGGTGAAAAATACTGTTCAGGCAAAGCCTTTGAATCGCAACCCTTTTACGAAGGGAAATCTGTTTAGTCTCAATTAACTCATAATTAAATTAAATGACAGAGAAAAAGACTTCAAAACAAAACATCCACTGGTTCTAAAAGTACAGCATTTTAAAAGCCCTCAACCTAATCCTACTATTTATAGTTTAATGAAAATAAATTGTGTTCATCACATCCAATTACTATGTAGGTTGTTTTTAGATGTGTTCATTAAATCGCAGGATTCTTTTGGAGAGAAAATGTTTTGCCCCTTCCCAGTACACGCCTAGTCAACTGGTAGATTTAAAAGTAGAACTGGTCCATGAAATGGCACAGGTCAAAGAGAAGCACACTGTTTTGTGGTTGTAGAGTGACAGCCCCACTGTGAAAGCCATGATTGCTTGGTTCTTTTGAAAGAGAACGCTCAAGTGTCGCTAAGTGGCCGACTCCACGGTGTCTTAAAGGGACGCTGCCGTGACCGTAGTGCTCTGTTTGCTTGCTGCATGGGAGGAAGGAAGAGTCCTAGCAGTTGAAAAGGAAAAGGTTCTTGTCAGAAGCACAGCAAAACAGAAAGCCGACGTCTACAAATTATTTCTCATGTCCGACTATCTGTGTTTGCTAGCTATTATTCCCACTTTTCTTAACCCAAATCAGTACTAGCCAAACCAGTAAAGATCCCAGGACATCTGCTGTGCTCATATTTTTATTCTCTCAGATTAAAGGATAAGCTTTTTCTCTGAAATTCCTTTGATGTATTTAGGGTACAGAATATACTAAAATCAGCAGAACATGGTGATGCACACCTGTAATCTCAGCTACACAGGAGGCTTAGGCAGAAAGATCACAAGTTCCAGGCCAGCCTGGGCAATTTAACAAGATGTTGTGTCAGTAAATAAATAAATAAATAGCTAATTAATTTAAATGGGCAAGGAGTGTAGCTCAGTGGTAGAATACTTGCCTAGCACACATGAAGTCTAGGTTCCATTCCTAGTAAATTCTATTAACCTCTGCCTGATTTAATTTTCCTTTTAAATATATGAGATATTACTTTTAAAATGGTGAATATTAAATTTTTTAAAAACATTATTACTGTGAAAGACTCATTGCAATTAATCCCCCTCAAGATACTCCCCCTTACTTCAAACACACATCCCACCATTCTTGCCACCTTCCATAGCAGTTCTGGAAGTGCTCTTTTGTGAGTGTCTTTAGTTGTGTGTGCTGTTATGGCTACTTTTATGTTCTGAATTGATGCAAAATGAAGATTACAGTATCTTCCATGGTCATTTGAAATTTGGGAAAGAGCCAGAAGTCTCACATTGTCAGATCCAGTGAGTAAAATGGCTGAGAACACACCATAAATCTTTATTTGAAAGAAATCGCCATAAATGTTTTGAATCAATTCAAAACATTGAGGCAGCCACAAGAGTGCAACTAAAGACACTCACAAAAGAGGACTTCCAGAACTGCCTTAGAAAGTGTCAAGAATGATGGGATAAGTGTGTTTTCTTTCTTTTTTTTTTTTTGTTTGTTTGTTTGTTTGTTTGGTTTTGTTTGTTTGGTTTGGTTTGTTTGTTTGTTTGTTTGTTTGAGGCAGGGTCTCGCTGTGCAGTTCAGGCTGGCCTTGAACCCACTACGAAACCCAGGCTGGCCTCGAACTCATGGCAATCCTCCTGCCTCAGCCTTCTGAGTGCGGGGATTACAGGCATATGCCACTACGCCTGGCTAAGTGTATTATAAGTGAGGGGGAGTATTTTGAGAGGGATTAATGGCAATGTGTCTTTTACTGTAATAAAGTTTCAGCTTTAATTTAAACTCACCATAGTTTTGATCACTCATAATTAGTATTTTACTTGAAATTATATTAAGAAACTTCTAATTTTCCCATACTTTTCTAATTTTCCTGATTAGGAAAAAAATTAATAGACAATAAATTATATTTGAGGCAGTGTGATTATCAAACTATTCTTTAGTTATTTAATTACTCATTACAAAACACAAGGAAAGATATTAATCTTCCAAGTGTATTGCAGATTTTCACCACAGTTTCATCATTCTTTTTCAAAACACTTTCTGCCAGTTATTCTTATTTCATTAAAATCGTATGATCTCTTTTAAACATTTTCTCTGAATAACCTGGATTGACCTTTCCCTTTTGGATCTCAACTTAATGAATATTTTCCCATTGCAAAGCTCCTAGATTTGTTAAAACGACCCACAAATACACAAATTCATACTTCAGAGGTACTGATGCTGCCCTCTGACCTCTACATTAAGAATAGAATTACTTCAAATACATTAATTTTCAACATTTCGAGTACACGAGGGAAAAATTGGCAATTGTTATCCTAAAATAAAAGTAATGCTCTATCAAATTTAGGCATGTATTACTAATTCCACCCTAAATCTTTAACAAGGTAGTATATACATTTAATATGTCCATAATAAATATTTAAAATTCTAATTTATACCAAGTACAGTGGTGTACACCTGCAATCGCAGCTCCTTGGGAGGCTGAGGCAGGAGAATTTAAATTCAAGGCCACCCTGGACAACATAGAGATTTTCAGTCTCAAAAAAAAAAAATTTAATATAAGATATTAGTTAAGGAACTGTTTTCACATCATATAAAACTATGCTTTAAATACAAGTTAAATATGTAGCAGGCAGGCAATGGTAGGATTTTTAAGGATCCATCTAGCCAGACCCAGGTGCCTAGTCACTTACGTGGGCTCTCACTGTCAGATGTTAGAGTTAAATTGTGATCTGGCCCTTCTGTCCCAGGCCATCTGCTATAAACAGACAAAGCAATACAGTAGCTCATAGAGAAGTCAACCATGGCTCTTCCAATGGGTACCATTTCTAACCCAGCTTAACTTTAAAGCACTAGTGCCACACAGAAGCCCATCACAGCTATTCTTCATGGTCCTGGCTCAAGATTGACCCCAACCCAGCATAACAAACTGCAGCTGCTTTCAAGTTTGCTCCAGCAAACGGCTGGCAAGTTGGGGCTTTGGAGAAGCTTTTTGCTATGCTGCGCTGAACTACTCTTTGAGCTAATTTAGGCAGCTTTCTTCAAAATTCCAAAGGCCCCCCTGAGTACAGCAGTTGTTTGACATTTTTCAGAAGCCAGCAAGGTACAAAACACTGCATGAAATTGCCTTTCTTAGTATTTCAAAGACTCAATCTGCTCCATTGCTTTTAATTAACCTATTCTGACCCAATTAAATCCATTCATTCATTCAAAATTGCATTTACTAATTCCACCATTCAATTTAAACCAGTTGTCCAGGCTTGGACAACTAATTTTCACCTCTGCCACAGTACACAGGGAAAAGTACAAGCCCAGCTAAAATATATCTGAATACAGCTTTGTAGGTGTTTACACACCAGACTGAGAGCTCAACTGATTAGAGCAAGGTGCCAATGAGGTCAAAGTTGAGAATTCAGTCCCTGTATGAACCCATCAACTTCATGTAGATAAAACCACCACTCCACAGATGCAGATTAAGTTTCTAAACCCAGCCAGCCATGTAGAAAACATCCCAATGAGCTCAAGGAATACTAAGAGAAAGAGCATGGGTAGCTCATGGCAAGTCACCATTATTTTTTAGAAAAAAAATTTTTTGTGTGAATCATTCATTCAACAATATATATCTTGCCAGGCGTGGTGGTGCATGCCCATAATCCCAGCACTTGGGAGGATGAGGCAGGAGGATTGTTGTGAGTTTGAGGCCAGCCTAGGCTACATAAGCAAGTTCAAGGCCACCCTGAACTATATAATGAGACCCTGTCTCAAAAAGAAAATTAAAAATGAAAAAAATAATAAAACCATTCTCTAAAAAAAAACAAAAACAAAAAAACAATAAATATCCCACATCTACAACATGCAGTGCAACATCCCAAAATAATGGTGGATAGGAAGAAAATTAAGGCAGGTAGGGCATTTTATAATCTGTCATCCAATTTTAGGAGATGATTTGCCTGATGAATAAAATCTAATATTAAAGTTGTGATAAAATCTAATATTAAAGTTGTGGCATGTAAAAAAGAAACCATAATACAAATGGGAAATAATTAGCAGACATTTAATGATTTATGACAAGCATCATGAAACTTAAAAAGCATCAGGGTCTAACAAAGGACAAAGCTCATGTTTAGCTAATGCGATCAAAACAGTGATTGTACAGAAAAAATAAAATCTGGTCTGAAACAGAGGAAAAACTGAGAGAAAAATTCTAAAAAGATAGGTCAAACTAGATAACTGAAGAACCTGAATACTGAGTTAGGGATTTAAACTTTATCTTCTAAGGTGGGGATGTAGCTCAGTGATAGTTTTCCTAGCACATGCAAGGCCCTTGGTTTGATCCTCAGCCCTGTGTATGAGAAAAGAGGAAAAAAACCAAAACTTTATATTCTGTAAAACAGGAACTGTGAGAATTTTGAAGTGCAGTAATGATCTGGTTAGAACTCTGAGGGACTTGAAGTAGCAGGACATGTATAACACATTGGAGTTAGGCTCTGAATATAAGTAGCCCAAATCATGATAGCACATACTCCAGGTCTTAGTGAGAGTGGAAACACATTCAGGAAGCAGTATAGAAATAGACAGAGTTTGGCAAGTGATCAGATAGAACAAAATTAATGCAGGAAAGGAAATCAAAAGGCTGAGTGTGGTGGTATACGCCTATAATCCCAGCACTCAGAAGGCTGAGGCAGGAAGATTGCCACAAATTCAAGGCTAGCCTGAGGTACACAGCGAGTTCATGGCCAGCCTGGACTATGTATCAAGACCCTACTCAAAAAAAAAAAAAAAAAAAAGCCAAAATGCAGACAGACAAACAAACAGAATTAAGCCATGGAAATGAAAAAATTGGAATAAGCAGGAAGAGTCAGGAAAACATATGATGATGAATCTATGTCTGTACATACTGATTTTGAAATATTGGTAAAACACTCACCTGAGTTCCTATAGCATCCTATTCACTGTAAGAAAGAAAAAGTCAGTAATATCAAGTGCTGCGGAAGAAGAAGGAAAAATGAGGCGAGGAAAGAGACAAGTTGATAACATGGAGATCTGGCAGTTCACCGAATGTGTTTCCATTCTTCCTCTGTTGTGCAGATGGTGGCTTTGTGCTTCCTCATCAGGCCCCATTGGTTAGACCAGGCCACATTTCCAGGCCAGAAAATGCACATTGCTGGTATAAAACTCTGCAGAATTCTCTTGCACTTTGCCAAGGCATCGTGTCATATTCCAGACACAGGCTGCTTCTTTGGCCTGGTCTCCGAGAGAAGATGACACAGACGAGGACCCCAGTCCAACCACAACATTGCAATGGTCCTCTGTGTAGCATGCACCGAAGGCAAACCTTTGTGGTTTTAAATACCTGAGATTTTGGCTGAGATCAAGCCTTACAGATGACTACAGGACAGGTTTTGGTAATCGTCAAGACAGCAGCTTCGCTAAAGAGGTGAGGAAAAGGTCTGTCCCACAAGGTGTTCAGTGCTACGGTGGAAAAAAGACAAAGTATTCAGCAAGATCACTATGTTATTAACCTGGTCATGGAAAGATGGAAAGAATTCCACAACTTTGAAGGTAAAGGAAAACAGAAATAGACTGCGAGCTGTTGTCGTGTTAGTGCAGGGATGCAGCCAGGGAAAGAGATTCACAGAAAACGATTTCAAAAGATTGGGAGGAGGGTCAAGGGTTACCTTTAGAAAGAAGAGTTGCTTTCCCTCCTGAGACCAGGATAATAAAGAGAAGGATTAATTAGCCTCAAGGAGGTATTAAGCTGGGAAAGACAGAAACTGAGCTCTTTCTGTTCTCAGATGGTTTCAGCCAGTCAGCAGTGTCGCCTTCCTTTCCAAAGGCCGTCATGTTTTAACATTATCCAGGATTATATCTCATAAAACTAAAAAAAGCAACGTCTTTCATCAGACTCGTCCTCCTTTTAGGATAATGGGTAACCGCGATGTTCCAAGGTGGTGCTAAGCACAGGAAGGGGGCAGGGATCTATGACACACATAGGAACCTCTTCAATCAACTTACACTTTGATGAGCAGGAGAGAATATTCAAAATTAGTGAGCAGCAGAAAACTCAATATTATGAGCATTCTGATGTGAAGTATAGAGGAGAGAATGGGAAAGTAAGGTCTAGAACAGTCTGGAAAAGTCTCTTTGAAGTAACAGAGCTTGAAAATATGCAAAATTTGAAGAAGGACACAGGAAAAGGGAGGAATTACAGATGATTAGAATGACCCAGGCCAAACAGACAGTCTCAGATGAGCCTGGCGTGCTCTAGGGCAGACATGGAAAAACTTTAAGAGCTGTCAGTAACAAAGGCCACACTGTGGCACATGTGCCACAGGTTCGCTACCCTGCTGTACGGTAGTATAGATGCATGCACAGTGTGATCAAAAACTACAGTGCGCGGGTGTGGTGGCTCACTCCTGTGATCCCAGCACTTGGGAGGCTGAGGCAGGAGGATTGCCATGAGTTTGAGGCCAGCCTGAACTACACAGCAAGACCCTGTCTCAAAAAACAAAACAAACAAACAAGCAAAAAAACACAAAAACTACAGCAATGCTATAGTGAAAGGTTTTGTGTCCTTAATTTCTCTCTCAGTGAGTTTGTTATTTGTGTACAGGAAGGCTATTGATTTTTGAGTATTGACTTTGTATCCAGCTACACTACTAAATTCAGTTATTAAATCTACAAGTCTTTTGGTGGAGTTTTTGTGGTCTTCTATGTGGAGTACCATGTCATCCACGAATAATGATAATTTAAATTCTTCCTTCTCTATCCTTATTCCTTTTTTTTCTTTTTTTTTTTTTTTTTTTTTTTTTTGTCTAATTGCTCTGGCTAATGTTTCCAGAGCTATATTAAGTAGGAGTGATGATAGTGGAATCAGATTCAGAGCCTAAGCAGCGAGCCTCAGCACTTAAAGTTACACTGCAAGGCTGGTCTGTCGAAGGTCCCACTGTAGCCATTGATTGGCAGACACCTCAGTTCACATCGTGGACCTGAAATACTGTCCCTGATGCTCCTGAAACCTGGGTGGCTATTGTGAGTGCCACTCGTACTCACTTGTGAATTCTGTGGGCTCCCTGTGTCTCTGCATCTGAGAGAAATATGTCCGAAGGACAGAGTCTAGATCAGCAGTCTGGTCTCCAACATTTTTGTCACTAAATACCAGTTTTGTGGAAGACAATTTTTCCACAGATAGGGTGGTGGGGCGGACGGGTGGTTTGGGGGTGATTGAAAGGAACAGGCAACCTGGGTCGCTCACACGTGCAGTTCACAGTAGGGTTCGTGCTCCCGTGAGACTCATGCCCCTGCTGATCTGAAAAGGAGGGGAGCTCAGCCGGGAAAGGGAAAAATGGAGAGAGACTGTAAATAAAGAGGACGCTTTGCTCTCCACCTGCTGTGCAGCTGGGCTCTTAATAGACCACAGACTGGCAGCCCAGAGGTTGGGGACCCCTGGTGTAGACCACGCACTATGAGGCGGAATGGCACTGAGGGGAGGCGGGGAGAGTGAGGACCCAGAATCTGAACCCTTTACAGCAAACGAGTAGCTCCATATCAGAAGCTAGGGATTCCTCTTGCATAAGCAGAGACTTCACATGCTGGGTGTCCAGAAGTCCACTGCAGCACCTGTGACACACAGAACTAGGAGGTGACAATCACTGGAGAGTACAGGAGATGATGACCGGGCACCTTGAGATCCACATCAAAGAATTTGTCTTCCTACTGAAGAAGATTTGAAACTATGAAAGATTTCAGAACGGAATAGAGATGTGTATCAAAGCAGGGTATGTGACTCATTAACGAATAAGTTAGCAAGACGAGGGTAAGAACGAGCAGATGGTACAGGAAATGGTCTCAAAGAATCAGACTAGAATGCTGGGATGAAGCAGTAATCTAGGCACAACAATAACGTTTTAAACTAGGGAAGTAGAAGCAAAATGGAAAGGAAGTACTTGTATGAAAAATATTTTGAAGATCAATAAGCCTTAGTGACCGGTTGAGTATAATCCACAAAGGAATATTTTATTTCTGAAGTGATTCAAAAATTTTAGGCATAGGTCACTGAGGAAATTTGAATGCAAGCTAATTTGACAAATTTTCATTCCAAAGACATTAAACTTTCTTCTTCTGTCTCTAGTCTGCTTTTAGGGCTACCAGTGAATTCCCCACCACAGTTATTTAGTTTCAAGTTTCAGAATTTGTTTAATTCTTTTCTATTGATTAAAACTCTCCACGGATATATCCTAACTGTTTTTATGAAGATCATATTTTGTGCTGGGCACATTGTATTTGTAATCCTAGCTGTTCAGAAGGCTGAGGTGGAAAGATTCTTGAGCCCATGAGTTCTGGACCAGCCTAGGAAACATAATGAGAACATGTCTCAAAAAAAAAAAAAATATGGCAGAGATATAGCTCAGTGGTAGATCTCCTGCTTACCAAGTACAAGGCCCTGTGTTAAGTCCCCAGTACCACAAACAATAAATCATATTTTCCTTTCAGTTTTGAGTATATTTGTAATAGTCACTTAAAATCTTTCTTGGTTAAATTTAATATAGGGGCCATCATGGAGTAGCCTTTGATTAAAATTTATTTGTGATTTTGGACCACATTTTTCTGGGATATTTTTTTCTAGGATATTTTTTAAGCGTACATCATATAATACCTTTCTTAAAACACTGTATATTGTGAGTAAAGACTCTGGACTCTGTTATCTTTCTTTGAAGAACTGATTCATTTTCAAAGACAATTACTTGATTGATTGATTGTCTTGCTATGTAGTCCAGGCCAGCCTTGAACTAGTGACCTAGCCCGGGTTGGCTTCAAACTCACAATCATCCTACCTCAGCCTCCTGAATGACAGGATTATAGATACTCATCACTACACCCAGCTCTTAAAACAGGAATAGCAAATCTGCTGGAAGAGAGAATAGGCAGAACTCTTGAAGACATAGGTGTAGCCAAAGACTTCATGAACAAAAACCTAATTGCACAGGAAATACTACAAAGAATCAACAACTGGGATCTCATCCTATTAAAAATCTTCTGCACAGCAAAAGAAATTATCAATAGAGTGAAAAGACAACCCACAGAATGGGAAAAAATTTTAGCCAGTTGTCCCTCAGACAAAGAACTAATGTCTAGAACATATAAAAAATTGAAAAAACATCACACACCCCCAAATTTAAAGATATGATCCAAAAATGGGCATCTGAGATGAATGCACACTTCTCAAAGGAAGAAATACAAATGGCAAATAAATGTGTCAAAAAATGTTGAACATCACTGATTATTCAAGAGATGCAAATTAAAACAACACTGAGATTCCATCTCACTCCAGAAATAATGGCTATCATCAAGAAATCAACCAATAACAAATGCTGGAGGGGCTGTGGGGACAAAGGAACCTTTCTCCACTGTTGGTGGAAATGTAGACTGGTGCAATCACTGTGGAAATCAGTGTGGAGATTCATAAAAAAACTAGGATTAGAGGTCCCATTTGACCCAGGAATTTCCTTTCTGGGTATCTTCCCAGAGGAATTAAAAACATCATACCACAGTGATACACGTGTACCCATGTTTATAGCAGTACAGTTTGTTATAGCTAAATCTTGGAAACAACCCAAATGCCCATCAACTGGTGAATGGATAAAGAAGATGTGCTTTTTTTACACAATGGAGTACTACTCAGCCATAAAGAAGGATAAACTTGAGACTTTTCTAAGTAAATGGATGCACCTTGAGACCATACTCTTAAGTGAAATAAATTGGACACACACGTATAAATATTGCATTGTTTCTCTGGTGTGAGAAACCAAAAGTGTAAATAAGGACCAAAGTGTATAAAAGCTATTGTGAAATAGGAAGAAATGGTTCAAAAGAAAGGGGAGCTAGGAAAGTTGGAGGGGGAAAGGAAAGAAGGAAAAAGAAAAAAAATGATAAAAGAAGGATAAAATGGAAACAAACCTTTGTAAATAAGGAGGGGAAGATGGTTGAAGGGTGTGGAGGGGATTGGGGGAAAAAAGAGGAATCAGGATATATCATGTACATATACAAATTCCCTATGATGACTGTGATCATTGTGTATATCTAGATTGTACAAAAAAATAAATAAATAGATCCAGGACCTTCTCAATGAGCTACATCTGCAGCCCTTTTCACTTTTTCTTTTTGAGACAGAGTCTCACTAAATTACTCAAGTTGCCCAGGCTGGACTCCAACTTGTAATCCACCTGCCTCAGCCTCCCAGAATGCTGGGATTATAAGCTCGGGCCATCACACCCCGCTATATTTATTTTTAATTTATATGTAGTAATTGTACGTATTTATGGGCTAGTCTGACATTTCAATAGATGTGTACAACTTGCAATGATCAGATCAAGGTAACTGATGTCACCTCAACCATTTCATTGTGTTGCAAATATTTTAAAATATGCTCTCCTAGGTGTTTTGAAATATTCAATCAAATACTATCAACCATAATTATACTACTGAGTCATTATACTACTGGGGGGTAGCTCAGTGGCACAGTGTTTGCCTAGCGTGTGTGAGGCCTTGGGTTTGATCCAAGCACTGTGAAAACTAAAACAAAAAATACAAATAAAAAAGTTATTCCTCCTAATCAACTGCACCCCTGTACCCACTAATCATCCTCTCTTATTGCCCTGCCCCACACCCCGTCCAGGCTCTGGTAACCACTGTTGTATTCTCTGTTCCTCTGAGATCAAGCTTTTAGTCTCTCCATGTGAGAACAGGCAGTCTTGCCTTTCTGCGTCTGACTTATTTCACCTCATGTCCTCCAGTCCCATGACAGGCAGCCCAGTTACTGGATGACCCCCGTGAGCCTCCGTAGGCTTGGTCTCCGCTGTTAGGGAGGCGGATGTGCGGAGAGCACACGTGTTCTCCAGCGCCCTGTAACTTGGCAGGACCCTCCTTCCCAACTCTGTCTTCGCGGTGGATCTTGTCAGGGCTTGATGGTCAGGGGTGGTGCTGTGCCAGGTAACTCTAGGCTTCATGCTATGATGTGTTCTCAGAGGCCTTTCTGGTGTCTTAGCTGGGTTTTAACAAATATTAGTGAGATGGTCACCACATTTCTCTGCTATGGTTGGACTAGAACCGCAATGTCCCCGAGCACTGCTCCCCAATATCTCTGTGCCATTCTCGGGCCCATAGCTCAAGCTGTAGCCCCCAGATCAGCCTTAAGTGGTCTTACAAGGCACACAGCCTGCTTAATCCTCAGCCAAGACTGGTAAGGAACCCCCATAAGGTAGCTGGGGTTCGGCCTCCGCACATCTTTTCCCTCTTCAGTACCCACGTATTCCAACTGCTTCTGCTTTCCTGAGTCCTGATCTGTTTCCTTGGCAAAACAAAACCACAGTGATCCTAGCTCTATGCGCTGTCATTGGCAAAAGCTTCCAGGAAGGCCTACAGGTCACTTATGGACCCACCTTCTCGCTAGGCTTCCTTCAGGGATCACAGCCTAACGCTGCCTCTGGTCCAAAGCCTGAGCAGCATTACCACACATACACTGTCCGTTTGGTGGCTGTTTATAGCATGAGGCTGGCCGAGTACTAGTAACTCCATCATAGCCCACGCAGAAGACGAAGACCTTAAGAGGAAGGGCACTCTGAAGGAGGGAGGTGAAAACCCAGTAGCCTTCTGACGTGTGGGTCTGGCTCCTTTCATTCCTGGGAACGTCCTCAAGCGCTGGCTTCAGCTGAGCCCGGTTCTGACATTTGCCCAGACTCTGTGCCAGTTTCACATTTGCCCTCTTTCTGCACACCTTCAAGTTCACTCTTAAGGGGTTGGAAAGGGAAGGCAGGAGCTCTGAATTTTTGCCACCTTTAAAAGTAGGACCTCTGATAGTGACTGAATTTCCTGGAGAAAACTTTCCCCTTCTCCCTGCTGGGGAGGGAAGTGACACACTGAGTTGTTTAAGGTGGTGGCCCGTCCTTGGTGGCCTGTCCCCCTGCAGAGGGGCAGGGCTGCCCGGCAGATGCCCTGCCCACTGCGGGCCGCAGCAGTTGGATGCCCTAAGAGAAAAAGCAAGAAGCTTTTCTCTTGGGCATGAGCTACATTTCAGATCACATTTACTAGTAAAACTGTGCCCAGGGTAGAAATGTGCATGATTAATTGGCCCCCTCAAGCTCCAACAATGCCTTGGCTTACAGCCCACTCCTTATTTTGGTGACTCACGTACATTTTCCTTGACTTTGAAGCTCAGCTCTTGACCTGGACTTGCCTCCTCAGTATTTCAAGCTTAAGTCTGACTTAAAAAGCCCTTCTGCCAGCTCCAGCCCTGTGGGACATGCACCAACCCTGACTCCTCTTTCCTTATTTCTTCCTTTTCTTGTCTTTTTTAAAGGACTGGGGATGAACCCAAGGCCTTCACACTGAGCTACATTCCCAGTCCTTTTTCTGTTTTTTATTTTGAGACATAGTCTCTCTAAATTGCTAAGCTTTCTAGGCTGGGTTCAAACTTGAGATCCTCCTGCTTCAGCCTCCCAGAGTGCTGGGATTATGGGTGGTGCACCGCCACATTCAGTGCTTACTGAAGATATGAGATTAGAGTCTCAAAAGAAAAATACCATTTTCATTTCTTTTTTGGTCTTGTATTTGGCTGTTGATTAAAGAACACTATAAATCATACCAAGAACAAAGAATCAATCCCCACAGGGACTAGATAATTTAACTTTGTTCTACTCACCTTAGCTAATCACCTAACTCTCCATCCAAGTGGAACATAAGGAGAGAGCATAAAGGTAATTGGAACTCCAGGACCTTTAGAGGGACAATGGCCTAAGAATCATTCTGAGCTACTGATCAGTGGCATCCTTTATGTGTATCAAGAGCAGCATTATCATTGCAAAATTATCAATAGAAGATTCCTCAAAACCAAAGACATGTTCTTCTTTCATATTAGACACATAGATGACAGGTTAAGTGTTGGAAGAAAGCACAATATACATTTTTTTATCCTCAGAGCTGTCACATCAATAATTATGAATTTTTTATTGTTGCTATTAATGTCATAAAAAATTTACTCAGCTTATATTATAGGTAGCACATTACATCTGGTACCAAATAGAGAGTAGACGATGAACACCCTCAAGGAACAGACAAAGTAGTCACGAAGGCAAGACGCCTTCATATGAAAATGCTGCCGACAATACAAAATACTGGGGCCGAGGATGTAGCTCTGCAGCACAGAACCTGCCTGGCAAGCACCTGCCTGACTTCGATTCCCGATACTGAAAAAAATACTACCCAGCAAGTGTCAGGACAGACTGCACAGGACATGTGACAGGAAAGGAGCAAGGGCTGTGGAATGCAAGCGCTCCCTCTTCAGACTCAGGCTGGAGGCTGGAATCTGAATCAGACGACATGTTTAAATAAAATGTAGGGCCGGTGAGATAGCTCAGTGGCATAAGCGCCTGCCTGGCAAGCGCGAGGTCCTGAGTTCTACTCCCAGAACCCACATAAAGTAGAAAAAGGGCTGGTGATATCGCTCAGCGGCACAAGTGCTTGCTGGCAAGCATGAGGTCCTGAGGTCGACTCCTGGTACCCACATAATAAATAAATAAATAAATAAATAAATAAATAAATAAATAAAATGTATTAAATTGAATCATGCAAAACTCTCATGGTGCACTGTGGGAGGCTGAGGCAGGAGGATTGCCAGTTTGATACTAGCCTGGGTAACTTGGCCTTGTCTCAAAATAAAAAATAAAAAGAGACTGTGGATATAGTTCAGAGCAAAGGCCCTGAGTTCAATACCTAGTACCAAAAGAAGAAGAAGAGGAAGAGAAGGAAGAGGAGGAAGAGGAGGAGGAGGAGGGGAGGAGGGGAGAAGAAGGGGGGATGAAGGGCAAGGTGGGGGAGGAGAAGGAGGAAGAGGAAACTGTCATTTTTGGGGGTCAAAATGTTGAATATCAGCAATTTTTCAGGGTCCAACCCAATAACTAGGTAAGTCCTTTTCGTATGTGAAAAAGCAAGTATGGCCTCAGAGGCAACAGGGCCCGGTGGAAGTAGAAGTCCATGTGGATGAGCCCGGACGTCACTGCGTTAAATGAAGTGAATCAGGCAGAGGAAACAACGACTGCGTGTTCTCAGTGAGGCAGAGAAACAACACAAAGCTGATGTCACAGACACAGAGAGAAGAATAACGGTTCCCAGGGAAAGACAGAGGGAGAGGAGACGGGAAGTGGATGAGCAGTACAGGGGTGCTGTGGGATGGGAGGAATAACAACGTTTCATAGCCCAGCGGGATGGCCATGGTTGACAACGATTAATTGTATGTTTCAAGTTAGCTAGTTGAGAGGATTCTGAATGTTCCCAACAAAAAGAAATGACCCATGCCTCAGGTGGTGGATATGCCAGCTATTCTGATCTGAGCATTGCACATCGTGTACCTGCATTGAAATGTCCCACTGCAGTACAACCCTATGTACTATGTGCCGACTAAAACTGTCTTTTAAATTTTTGAAGAAGTCCATCCACGAGGCTACAGTAACCTGGCACCAAGTTGGTTATTTAATTAATGCTTTGCAGAGTGAACACGAAGAGCAATTCGTGTTTTCAGTTATTTACTTAAAAAGGAACTTAAGTGCATGAGAGCCCAAGCAAGTAGCTGCACTGAGTCAGGAGCCGCGCATCTGTGGTTTACCCTTCACACCAACCCTGTGAGATGTAGATTCCCTCCATTTTCCCACGTGGAGACTGATGGTCAAAAAAAACTTTGCCAGGCCACACAGTAGGAAAGATGAGAGTTGAGCTAAAAGAAATCTGAGGCTGTGTCCTGCCCCTGTGGACCATCCTTGAGGAGAAAACTAATTCTTGCCTCCCTGTGAAAATAATTAGGTGACTGATGTTTTAAGACCTCTTTTACTGTAAACCGAGTGCTCGAGAGGCTGAGGCAGGAGGATTGCAAGTTTGAAGTTAGACTGGCCTACATAGCAAGACGGGGGTGGGGGATTGTCTTTTATTCACGAGTGATAATTGAATACATTTTTTTCTTCTAATTTAGAAGATGCAAAATCTTCATATTCTGATACTTTGCATGGCAAATAGCATGGATAATATCTATGCAGTATTTTCAATTAATTCTTAGAGATAAAAATTATTAAGACAAGCACTAAAGCATTCTTTCATGCGAGAGAGTTCAAATGTAGGACTATTATTGTTTTGTTGTTGTTTTGTTACTGTTGTTGTTGTTGTTTGTGTTACTAGGAGTTGGATTTGATGCTTTGTGCATGCTAGGCAGATGTTCTTCTATTGGATGACATCTTCAGTCCTTCTTTGTTTTGAGAAAATTCCTCTCTAAATGACCCAAGCCAGCTTCAAATTTAGGATCCTCCTACCACAGCCTCCTGAGTAGTTAGGATTGCAGGCACTCACCACCACACCCAGGTGCTTTAAATTTTTTAAAAAAGAATATTCAAATTATTTTAAACCTGATCCTTTACCTATGTACTATATTTCTAGAAAAATAATTTTGCCCTCAGTGAGTCTCGATGGGCTCTTGATTGCAGTATTAGATACCCTAGAAGAGCATTTCAAAGATATCAAAATTTTTACTAAGTCAAGATTCCCTCTGCACAAGGTTGATGTATTTCCTTGTTACAAATTACTTTATGTTTTTCCCAGAGCTATGCTAAATGTCTTCTAACTAATCACTTTTTTTTCAAGACATAAGCTCAGTTTACTTTTTTTTAATTAATTTATTTTTTTTTTAAGGACAACAAGTAAACATTCTCCTGTATTAACAAACTCAAGCATTAGAGAATGTACAAATACCTTTTGGAGAGAAACATTACTCAGTATAAGATTAAGCCATGTAAAAGCTAGGTAAAAATAGAAGACTAAGGAATGGAATAGTCACAGTGAAATTGCATTTTCATACTAGGGAGACAATACGATGTTTACAAATGTGCATCCGGTTTATTTCGCTTGTGAGTATTTTCTCGAGTTGCATCCATTTACCTATAAAAGTTTCCAGTTTATCTTTCTTTACGGCTGAGTAGTACTCCATTGTATAGAAATACCACATCTTTTTTTATCCATTCCTCGGTTATTCTAACTAATTATAACAGATTCTTCTCTTCATACTGTATTTGCAATTCACTTGAAGACATAGAAGCTAAATATTTAGAATATTTTTCCTTTTAATTGAATTTCTTGTACATTAGTTTTGTGATTGTTTTAAAAAATCATTTCTATCAAGGTCTATTACTTAATAACTATGGAAACCTCAGAAACTTGCTCTAAAAAATAACAATGAAAGATAGATGGTCTAGCTAGCTGATTTTGGATTAAGCCACTAGAAATCAAAGCCTAACCATTTAGTTCTGTTATAAAATAATATAAAATTACTCTCCCCTAAAGGTACAACCTATACCTTTGAGATCTCAGAGCAATTCAAATAATGCATGCACAAGAAGAGACTATAGCCTCATTTTAAATACCTGTTGCATATATTGATTCTTATTTACCTTCATGTACATGACTTAACTTTCTCTAGCCAACAAAAAGAATTCTGACACCAACTATCTTCCCATAGACAAATTATTATCTCATTGTGACTAAAAACTTTTTTAATTGCTTATCTCACTCACCATTGATGAGCTCTGAAATATAAACCATACAAATTTTAAATATTTTAAAATATTTAAAAATATAAAATTTTTAAATATACTCATGCAAGATATTTGTTCTTGCATTATCCTTTAGAATTTGCCATTTCCTCCCAGCTCATTCACTCGCTTCTTGACCACAATGTGGCTCTATTTCCCATCTACTCTTCCAATCCCAGTCACTTCCTATTGTCACACCTAGTCAGCTTTCCTCAGCACTTCTCATGTTTAACTTCTCAGCCATATTTCCTATAAGCGATTCCTGCCCCTCTCCTTTTTTTAGGGGGATTGAGCACAGTCTTTTATATATATATACATATATATATATATATATATATATATATATATATATATATACATATATATTTGAGACAGAGTCTTGGGAACTTTATAAATTGCCCAGGCTGGATTTGAATTTGCATCCTCCTGCCTCAGCCTACCAGAGTGCTGAGATTACAGGTCTGTGCCATGACACCTGGCTTTCCCCTCTTCTTTGGGCTTCCATAAACTTTAACCACCATCCATCTTTGTGTTTCATTTGTGTCCCTTTGCAGCACCAGCCATTATCCTAGCAGAGCTTCCGGTTTCGTCCATACCCAAAGTGACACCAACTTTATCTCTAGTCATCTCCAGACCCAAACGCTCAGATGTGCACCCCTATCTCCACCACTCTGTCCCTTCAGCTCCTCTGACTCACCGTTTCCCTGGTGGAAATCCTCCTCTCTTCTCACCCTAGGTGCCAACTCCACGTAATCTATTTCTGTGGTACTAACCTTCAGGTCAACCTGACGTAAAACTTCAGCATTGTTTTAAGTCTTCCTTCCACTTTGACCTGTACTCCAAATCAGTCAAGCTCACTACACCTTTCAAATCTCCATCTCTTTTTACAATTCTGCTTTTAACGTACAGCACCAGTTAAAAAGAGTTATTTTCTGATGTTATTTTAGTGGTTTGTGTAGTGTCTTTTTCTTTTCTCAAAATTTTATGTTGCAAAGAGGAAGGGACTGTGCCTTTTGTGGTCAAAATCATCCTTTAGCTGTGCCATTAAATGCTAGGAGAGGAGAGAGCACTAGGCTCCAGAATTTCCATAAAAAGGGATTTCGAGGTGGGACTCTAGCTGTGGGGAAGGGGAAGCATGGATATTTTGTTTGAAGTGGCATTCGTTTGGTTAGCACACTGTTTTCACCTAAGCTGCTTAGGTGGTTTTGGGGTTCTGATGGAGATTTTGAGGGCTATAAAAACCCCAATGATCTCTTAGCACTCCTTCAACTGGTAAGCACACTGTCTCCCAAGTAAATTTTATTAAGGCAAGATCACCTTCTAGAGATGGGGAAAACAGCCTGCATTTTCCTGAAGGTATAGCCAGTTCCTCTTAACTCCAGCTCAGAGTGATGCCAAGAATTCTCTCCTCCCTTTCTCTCTTCCTCCCAAGTTGCCCAGATGTGCTTGCCCGTTCACCCTTATCCTTTTCTCAGTCCTTCCAGCCTGTGTCTTCATGCAGAAAAAAGGGACAAAGTGCCCCACCCAGTTCAGAATGAGATGAAGCATCCTCGCCCAACTACAGAGTTCTAATGCATCAGTCCCAAGATTCTCAGCTCTGTTCTCCATTTTACCATTTTCTACTGTCCCAATTTGGAATCTGCCAGAACCCCAGGAGGGGAGACTAAGCAATGCACCCAGGAGGAGGGAAGGCTTTAAAACCCATCCTCAAATTCACACAGTCCCACCAAATGCAATGCGATACTAGCACAAACGAATAATTGATAAGTAATCTAATAAGTATGCTGTCTGTAAACATTTGCTGATGAAATGGAAGTAGTCTAAAAATCAAATACACTAAATTCTAATTAATGTGCAATGCTTTATAAAATACAGTAAAGGAATTTAATCCCTTTTTCCTTTGAATCAGTGATGCCTTCCTAATGAATCCAAGTTGTTAATGAATTCGGCTCAGCTCTAGTAAAATCAATGAAGCATTTCTATCAAATCAGTATTCAGAGTATTTGCCCATTGATCTCAGCATAATACTTAATATGTGAACTACTAAAACACAGTTTTTTACAACCCAGTGCTCAAAGTTCCCTCTTTTGAAAAGATAAACAAAACTGCCAGTGCTACAGAGATACTGCAAAACAGAGTTCCAAATGTCATCAAATGGGATCTGAAGCCTTGTATTATTCCAGACATTTTGACAAATCATGTTCTGTATTTCCACTAAATAAACCAACTGGAATAAATGTTATATAGCTGAGATTGGATGTGTTCGCTGGCAACACCTAAACATCTGCAGCCCAGCTTCAGAATCCATTTGTGGGAGCCAGATGGAAAACAAGGACAGAAAAGAATAGCTTCATGGGTGGATTCCTGGCCCAGAGAAGAACAAATTTGAAGGATAGCATCTGATCCATTTTACAGCTGGCCCAGGGACTCAGTCCTGATTGTCCTGTAGAAAGGCAGCAGCGTGCAGTGGCTGCTTCCACAAGAACTGCTACCAGAGTTTGCTTCCCCGGGTTAACAATGTTTATGGCAGAGCTGGGGAAAGGATGTTTTATCATTTCTTCCAAATAACACAGCATGGCCCAATGTTGCACTAAGAGTGGAGAAAAATCCAGTAGGACTCGGCAATTTGGAGATTTTGCAGCTCTGCAAACACTGAAGGGAGAATGCTGGGTGGAAAAACAGCATTTCACTGAGGCCACACAAAGCAACATGCAGACAGCCACTGGCCTTCCAAGAGGAGACTTCAGTGGAATAACAGGACAGTGATTTTGTGAACACTTGTCAGGAATAGCTGGGGAGTTTTAGAGCTTCCTCAGATGGAAATCAACTAGCTAACGAAACAAAGATGTAAGCTCACCTGGCCTCATTTGTAACCACTGAAATTTAGGAATATTTGGAATACAGTCATAAATGAGTAAATCAATGTTTTTCTGGTTCAAAGCTAACATCTCAAAGTGTGTGTGTGTGTGTGTGTGCGTGCGTGTGTGTATGTGTGTGTGTGTGTGTGTGTGTGTGTGTGTGTATCTGAAACAGCTAACTCTGTACAAACCGTGTAAACTCCAGCCTATGGTCACACGAATTCGATCACCCAGGTCTCTATCTCAGGCCCTTTCCCTAATTAGCTGCACATTTACATATAAGATGACTAAACTGTCTTTTACATTTTTATTTAAGAGTCTGAAGTTTTCAGCTATCACCTTTAATTTGATCTAACTCTCTTTTTTCTTGATGATTTATCCTACCCAAATAGAAAACAACAATATCCATTGATTAAGAGGTTTGTTTTTAAAAACTACACCCAGCAGTGTGGAAGAATAAAAAAGGAATAAACAATGTTCATTTAACAAACACCAAGTGTATTTGGGGATAGGAAATGACTGAGTCACTTCTCATCGGTGGGACAAAATATCCAACACCAATACCCAATCCAGAGGTTCATTTCGGCTCACGGTTTTTAGGGGATTCAGTCCACAGTCAGCTGGCTCCAAGATAAGAAGCGTCTGGCGGAGGACAGCTGCTCACATCATGGCAGTCAGAAAGTGGAGAAAGAAAAGAGGAGCCAGGGAGGGAGAGGTGTCCTTCCAGGACAGCCCCAGTGACCACCTCTTCCCACCAGCTCCACCTCCCAACAGCACATGAACCCGGAACTCATCAGTGGGTGAATCCACTGATGATATAGAACCCCCGTGATCCAATCGCCTTCTAAAATCCCCAACTCTGAGCCTTGTGGGAAACATTCTAGATCTAAGCATAGCAATGACATATAAAGAACAATGAAAAAATAGATGATGAATATATATTTATATGCACATAGACTACTTCAAGGAGGATCACAAAACAGAGGTGGGTGGGAAATCTTTTCATGATTAGTCATTTGCATAATTTGAATGCCTTTCTTTTTTTTCTTTTTTTTAGTAGTGCTGAAGATGGAACCCAAGACTTCTATATCCTAAGCAAATGCTCTACCATTGAGCTATATCTCTAGCCCGGATTGTAACTTTTTTTGAAGTGTGCTTGTATTACTCTTTCAAAAACAAAATGTTTGAGTTGTATTTCTTCTAAAAGAAATATAGAATGGAGAATTACTATAACTTTAATAAAAGCCTAGGTCTTTAAAGTCAGGGAAACACAAAATTGGCCATTAACCTAAGTCACATAGGTCTTTCAAAACTGTCTGCTTCTCTTTGAGAGATGCCTATAATCACTGACATTTAATAGTAGATGAGAATTCTATCCATAGTTCTACTAACAAGTAATTTGTTTGATGAAAGCAAGTCTTAGACTAAATATTGAGGATACACAAATTTTTATTAGTAAGCAAGCACTAAAAATCCATACAAACTGGGCATGGTGGCACATGCATGTAATCCCCTCACTCTGTAGGTTGAGGCAGGAGGATCACAAATTTGAGACTAGCCTGGGCAACTTAGTGACTTAGTGGGACCCTGTCTCAAAATGAAAAATTTAAAGGGCTTAGATATAGCTTAGTGCAAAGGATTTGAGTTCAATCCCAAGTATTAAAAAAGAAAAAAGAAAAATGGATGATGAAATATTTTAGCTAATCTTCTGTTTGGATCAGACAAAATACATACTCCATTAAGTGGCAAAATGCTAGACTAAATGGTATTGTTGGCCAAAGTGCTTCATTAAAGAATTTTAGAGCTACCTAATTCTTATTAATATGTAATATTATGATGCAATATTGTTATGCAACATTTATAGAACTCTCTGTGTATTATTTCTAACCAATAAACATATATCAAATACCACTATTTCACCTACAAAAAAATAATTTCTAACAGAGGCAGCACAGTGTAAAGATGCAGAACACAGTCTCTGCAATCAAACTGTCAGGTTGCAGTTCTTTGCGGCTCCTTTGCCTCATCAGTAAAATCGAGACACCACGCCGGGGAGACTGAGGCAGGAGGATCACTGTGAGTTTGAGGCCAGCCTGAGCGACATAGTGAACTGAAGCCCAGTCTGAACTATATAGTGACATCATGTCTCTAAATGAGAAAGAGAGAAAGAGAGAAAGAGAGAGAGAGAGAAAAAAAAAAAGAAGAAAGAGAAAGGAAGGAAGAAACTAAGGCACTAATCATGCTTATTTTTGAGGTTATTATGAGAATTAAACAAATTCATATTTGCAAAATGCTTAGGTCAGTACCTGTAACATAATAAATGCTCTATGAGTAGTTATGATATTTTTTCATATACAGTATACTGAACAACTTTTATGCTAATTAATGAACTCTCTAGTGAAGATTTTGATAGTGACATCTGACAGCCTTAGAAGATATAGAGAGTGACTCCGTAGGGGACAAAGGATGACATGGCGATTGCTCATTACAAAATTCTGATGTTCCTTAAGCTGGATGTGCTCCTGTGATTCAGCCCATGGCACGACCCCTGCAGGTGTCATCTGGGGCTCTTTGTGCCACCCTCTGGCAACTAGAGTTTGGGGAACTGGTGAAAAATACTGTTACTCTGGTTACTGACATTGCTGTGAGTCCTTCGTTTCTGACCAAGTCTTACACTTTCTTCCAACATCCACGAAACCAGAGCAGGCAAACTCATTAACTCACAAGTAGGGTAAAATCTTAGCCCTTCACATTCCAGACAGTGTTCAGGGCGTTAGTGTAAATAAGGACCAGAATGTGTACTAGATATTATGAAATAGGAAGAAAATGCTCAATTGGGAAGGGGAACTAGGGACAGGGGAGGGGGAAAGGAAGGAAGGGAAAAGAAAATAAAATGAGAAAAGAAGGAAAAATATAAACAAAGCTTTTGTAAATAAGGAGGGGAGGAAGGGTTGAAAGGAGGATAAGGAAATAGGGGAAAAAGAGGAATTGAGATGTCATGTACAGGTACAAAGTCCCTATGAAGAAAGTGATCAGTATGTATATTTAAAATGTACCAACAAACTTAATTAATAAAAAAGGAAAAATTATGCCAACAAATTGGAAAACTTAGATAAAATGAACAAATTTCTTAAAAGACACAGCCTACCACAATGATGGCGAACCTTGTAGAGACCTAGTGCCAAACTGCAACCCAAAACCCACTTATTTATCGCAAAGTGCCAACACTGCAATCAAACCTCAATACTGAGGTTTCAGTTCAGAGAAAACAGCTCTACATTAACATCTCTGTCTTAAAAGAAAAACACAATGGCACAAGTGCCATAGTTCGCCACCACTGACCTACCAAACCTCTTGATGGCATTGGGAAAGACAAATTTTTCTTAGGCAAGACACAGACCCCACCTACAAGAGGAAAGGTAAATAAATAAGACTTCAACAAAATCATACTCTTTTCTTTTGAAAGATGTCATTTAGAAAATTGAAAAGCCACAGACTGTAAGAAAATACTCATATTTATATATCTCACAAAGCACCATTCAGAACATATAAAGAATGCTTGTAGATCATTAAATCAAAAATTTATTTTAAAAATTGGCCAAATATTTAAACAAAAATTTCTCATAGTCAGGCATGGTGGCATACGCTTATAATCCCAGCACTCAGGAGGCTGAGGCAGGAGGATCGCTGCGAGTTCAAGGCCAACCTGGTCTATAAAGTGAGTTCAAGGCCAGGCTGAACTACATACCAAGACCCTGTCTCAAAAAAGACAAAAAAAAAAAACAAAAAACAAAAAAAAAAACCTTCTCAAAAGAAGGTGTGTAAATGACCAAGAAGTACATGAAAAGATTCCTACATCACTGGCCATCAAGGAAATAAAAAATGAAACCATAATGAGATATAATTACATAGTTCTACATAATGGTTAAAATTAAAAAGACTGATAATATCAAGCCTTTATAAGCATGTGAAGTAACGGGAACTTTGACATATTTCTGACAGGAAAGTGGCCTGTATGCTTACTTTGGAAAATAGTTTGATAGTTTCATATGAAGTTAAATGCATACCTATCACATGACCCAGAATTTCCCAAAAGAAATAAAAATATATACAAAAGCAAAAACCTCTGCAAAAATTTTGATAACAGCTTTAGTCAAAACAGCCAAAAGTGGAACACAAAGAACATCAAAAGATGAATAGGTAAACAAAATCTGCTATATTCATATAATGGAATACTAGAATTAAAAGAAAGAACTACTGATCCATATAGTACATGAATAAATCTAAAACCATCATGCTGAGCAAAACCAGCCAGAAGCCAAAGCTAATATACTGTATGATTCCATTTGTATGAAATTTTAGAACAAGCAAAACTAATCTATAGGGACAGGTATCCTACTATTGCACTTATGAATGGAGGATTGATAGTTACAGGCGTGAGGAGAGCTTTGGGTGTTAGAGATATATTCTATATCTTTTGTGGAGTGATATTTATAGGGAGATTTACAGGAGCTGATCAAAAATACAATGTGTGCTTAAGGTTTTTTAAAATGTATTGTAATAAAAAACACATTACCATTAATCCCCCTGGCTTTTAACATACTTGTCCCATCATTCTTTTTTTTTTTTTTTTTTGTGGGTACCGGAGGGTCGACCTCAGGACCTCGTGCACCAGCAAGCGCCCGTGCCGCTGAGCGATATCACTGGCCCCTTTTTCATATGTGGGTTCTGGGAGTCGAACTCGGGCCCTCGCGCTTGCCGGGCAGGCGCTTAAGCCGCTGAGCCATCTCACCGGCCCTGTCCCATCATTCTTGCCACTTTCTGAGGCAGTTCTGGAGGTCCTCTTTTATGAGGATGTCTTTAATTGTGATGTTGTGGCTGCCACGATTCAAAATATTTAAGGTGATTTTTGTCAAGATGGTACTGTAGTTAACAAGGGCTGATCAAAATACATGATGTATGTTTAAATTTTAAAAATTACATGATGGTGCATGCCTGTAATCCCAGCACTCAAGAGGCTGAGGAAGGAGGATCGCAGCGAATTCAAGGCCAGCCTGGACTACAGAGTGAGTTAAAGTCCACCCTGAACTGCACAGCGAGACCCTGTCTCAAAAATAAATAAATAAATAAATAAATAAATAATAAAAAATAAATTTTAAAAATTACAGTAACAGACACATTCCCATTAATCCCTCTCAAAAGACTCTCCCTTGTTTTGAAAATACTTATCCCATCATTCTTGCTATTTCTAAAGTAGTTGTATTTCTATTTCATAGATGTCTTATGAGATGTGATAAAAAAAAAAAAAAATACAGTGAATACTGCTTCCAAGTGACAGCCAGCTGAAAGGAAAGCTTGTAAAACATTACCGTGTGTCCCCATCTGCCTTATTCATTGGATTTGGCACTGTGCAACTTCTGGCTCTTCCCCAAAGTCAAAATAACAATGAAGGGTAAACATTTTGAAAAAAATTCAGGACATCAAGGCAGCCAAGATGGCACAACTACATAAAGACTCTCACGAAAGAGCACTTCCACAACTGCTTCAGAAGGCAGCAAGAATAATGGGATAAGTGTGCTTGAAGTGAGGGGAACTACTTTGAGGGGGTTCATGGCAATGTGGTTTTTACTGTAATTTTTAAAATTTAAACATTCACTATATTTTTTGAGCATACCGCATACACATACATATGCATGCACACATACCCCCATGTGTGTGTATCAAATCTTATCAAACTATACTCTTATACTCTGTGTATTTTACTTTATAAAATGTATGTCTAAAGTGATAGTGATGGTTTAAATGTGCCCCACAAAGTTCGGGTGCCACAGATTTATTCCCCAATGCAAAGTGTTGAGAGGTGGGGCCTTAAGAGGTAAGTTGGTCGTAAGGGTTCTATCCGTATAAATGGACTAATGACATTATCACAGGAGTGGGTTAGTCACCATATTTCCCCCAAAATAAAGCCAGGTCTTATACTAATTTTAGCTCCAAAAGACACAATAGGGCTTAGTTTCATGAATGTCATTTTTTCATGTACAACAATCTACATTTATTCATGTACAATAATCTACATTTATTTGTGCACGAAAATCTACATTTATTCAAATACAATCATGTCATCTTCTTCTAGGGCATCATCAAAACTCTCCAAACCCCAAATTCCAGCCTGAATTTCTTGCAGCTCCATTTCCTATTTAACCATTGGCTCCAATCACTCATGTCCACCAATACAGCTCTGCTTCAATAAGCACATCTTGTCTAGGTAGCCTGCTTATACTGCACTGGCAACACAGCTGTCAGTGATTTTATCCCATGAATTCCTTTTTTTTTTTTTTTTTTTTTTTGAGACAGGGTCTTGCTACGTAGTTCAGGCTGGCCTTGAACTCACTATGTAGTCTAGGCTGGCCTCAAACTTGCTGCAATCCTCCTGCCTCAGCTTCCCAAGTGCTGGGATTACAGGCATGCACCACCATATCTATCATATCCCATGAAGTTTTTACCCAAATCACAACCTCTTGCAGGCGAGGCTTCATAAAGTTTCCATTAACTCAAGTGTTAATTGAAGACTTATAGGATAGGAGTGGCAACAAAAGTGATGACAGTTAAGAATGATGGTCCACACAAAAGCGAGAAAAATTGCAGGAACCAAAATTCAGAAAACGTTTCTTCATTTCACCGAGTACATTAAGTACGTCCAGTACAACATATGATGTATTGAATTACGAAGGTTCATACTAGACACAAACATATCTGTTCACTATCAAGTGCACACATTATTCATGCATTGTGTCTATACTGTTTTGGGGTTTGGTTTTTTTGTTTTCTTTTCTTTTCTTTTCTTTGAGACAGTCTCGCTCTATAATTCAGGCTGGCCTTAAACTCACTATGTAGCCCAAGCTAGCTGGGAATTCTCAGCAATCTTCTTGCCTCAGCCTCCCAAGTGCTGGGATTATGGGCATGCACCACCACGCCCAGCCTATGTCTGTACTCTGATTGGTCATTCAGCAGTAAGTCTTGAGTTCATCTGTTTACATAGGTGTTTACCTCTTGTCCAAAGGTACCCACTTGGGTATCTACAAATACTTAATTATAATTTATATTTTCATTTATATTTAAGTATTAATGTCACTAATATCATTTATTTATATTTAATTATATATTAACATTATTATTTTATAATTCAACATATCTGTTGTATATTGCAACAGACGTACTAAATGCATCCATCTAGCTGACGATCTTAACTGGGACTTACTCTAGAGGTAGAGCTTATGTTATGAGTACACTGAAAAATCATGCTAGGGGTTATTTTCTAGTTAGGTCTTATTTTGGGGGACATAGGGTATCACAAGAGAGGCTTCCTGATCAAAGGATGAGTTCAGCCCCCTTCTTTCTGTCTCTTAGTGCTCTTTTCAGTATCTCCTCCCTCTCTCTCTCTCTGTCTCTTTTGTTTGTTTGTTTTTGGGGGTTTTTTTGGTTGTTTTTTTTTTTTTTTTTTTTCTGAGACAGGGTCTTGCTATGTAGTTCAGGCGGGCCTTGAATTTATAGTAAACCTCCTGCCTCAGCCTTCCGAGAGGTGTCCTCCACCATCACACTCAGCATTTAGTATTCTCTTGCCATGTGATGCCTTCCACCCTAAGATGACATAGCAAGAAGACCTGATGAAATATAGTCCCTTCTTGGCTCCCTAGCCTCAAGAACTACAAAAAATAGATCTCTGTTCTTTAAAGTCATACAGGCTCAGGTATTCTGTCATAGCAGCGCAAAACAGACTAAGCAATTTTTCTTTAAAAATAATGATTGCTCTCACTAGATACAGGAGATTCAATGAGTTTTAACTCTCTAAACGTTTATATAAAAAAATACAGATAATCCTATCAACTGTACTGGCAAGAGAACTATTTTAAATAATTCATATAGGCCATTTAGCACAATGCTTGGCTCATTTTAAGAATAATAATGTAAAATAAATAACTGCTGAGAAGTTTAAAAGTACTATGGGACAGTGTCATCCATTGTTTCCCTGTGGAGATGTTTCCTGAGATAACTATCAAAGACGAGTTATCGGGAGAACATTCCATATAAGAAATGTCAGATAGGGCCGGTGAGATGGCTCAGGGGCTTAAGCGCCTGCCCGGCAAGCGCGAGGGCCCGAGTTCGACTCCCGGAACCCACATATAAAAAAGGCGCCAGTGATATCGCTCAGCGGCACGGGCGCCTACTGGCGCGCGAGGTCCTGAGGTTGACCCCCCGGTACCCACAAAAAAAAAAAAAAAAAAAAAATGTCAGATAAAAAAACACTGAGGGAAAATTACAAAGCTGAGCTTGGGTATATTTTACTAAGTTAGACGAGCTATACTGATTCATAGCAAAAATTGAGAAGGAAGTTATAGAGGGAGCGAGGATAAAGGTAGTAAGCCCACAGAGGTGAAAACTAGCCTAGGAAATAATAGGACATGTTAGAACCAAGCGAAGACATGATATAGAGAGCTCAGTGTTTAGCGTAGGCGCTACTGAAAACAATATGGAAAAATGAAAATAATCAGGGCACGACTTGAGATAAAGAAATGCAGTGGAAATTGATTGCTCTGCCATGCAAGAGGAAACAAGACTTAGACTAGAAAGGAGAGAAAATTAAGAGAATGCAAGAGATATTGTGAGGGGCTATTTGGGCAAATGGATCTAACTAGAAACAAAAAAGAAATAAGAGTTGCAAACAGCTTCAAAGCCTGGAGTTAGAAAAACAGGCTGTGTCTACTACTAAGGCCCCAGGACTAGTACTTGGACTAGTGCGCCAGGGTGCTGGCGGAGAGCAGAAAGGAGAGCTCACCAGAGAGAGTATTTTAAAAGGAAAATAGAGGAGATGGGAGAGGGTGTGATAGGGTTAGTTTGTCAGGATTAACATATCAAGTACAGGAAAATGCAGGGCTTAAACAAAAGGAATGATGGTCTTATAGTTCTGGAGGCTACAAGTTCAAGACCAAGGTGTTCAGACGCCCTGGATCACCTTCCTCCGCCTCCCCCTAGTTGCAAGCTGTCAGGCGGTCTGTGATTTCTGCTGTGTCTCCCGGAGCTCTGCCTCCGTCACCGCTTGCTGCTCTTCCTACGTTCATAGCTGTGTCCGAACCTCTCCGTTCTGTGAGGATTCCCGGCACACTGGAATAGGGCCACGACCTCATTCAGTGAGGTCTGATCTTAACCAGTGACATCTGCAGCAATCCCGTTCCCGAGGTCACGTTCTGAGGAAGAGGACTGAGACTTCAAGGTATGAATTTGAGAGGACGCAGTTCAACGCATACAGCGCTTTTCACCAAATATTCCTAGCTCTCTCGCTTCTGGGTGTGTGTAAGATGGTACCTCCTCACGCATTTTGGAGTTGTCTGCAGTCAGACAGCTTGCTCTGGCCCGTAAGATGTGAAGAAAGTGATGTACAACATTTCCACCTGAAGCTTCATCACTCCGCTCTCTTCACTCCGCTGAGGTCGCTCTGCTGAAGGCCCAGGTCACCATACACCCTCCTCCACCCACCCATGTCACTAACGAACTACGCTGAGCGGAATCTCCTCTCTCACCTTCATTGGGGATGCAAGAAATAAATGTTTTTGCAATGATCTAATTAAATTTGGGAGTTGCTTGTTACTCCCAAACATAGAAACGTAGCCTCTCATAAATTCAAAGACAATTGTGCTTTTTTCTCAAAAGTGTAGTGATTAGGGAAGTGACCACCTGTGGATCAGTCATCCCTTCCTATTTCAAGAAACAAAAACTAAAAATAGGTGAGGCCGAAAAAGCTTTGTTATCATTCTGCTTTGAAGAGCACCATGGCAGATTGTATTTTTGGTGCCCCCACAAACCATACCTTCTTGGATAATCACTTCTGACCTGGACTCAGGGATTAGCCATTGGACTGGCGTTCCCCAGTGATATATTATAGGCAGCATGAAACTAGAGGTTTGTACACTGGGGCTTGTCCTCTGGAAAGCAGTGCCCATGTTGCAAGAAGCCCAACATAGCCATGTGGAGAGGCCACGTGGAGGTTAATCAAGACCCTGGCTGACAGCCCCAACCAAGTCCCAGCAAACAACGACGTGTCAGACCGTGAGTAAGCTTTCTTGGAGCTGGATCCTTTGGCTGCGATCAAGCTGCCAAAATTAATGCCATGTGAAACAGAAATGAACTATCCCATCAAGCCCTGTTTAAATTCAGATCTGTAAGCAAGTGAGCTACTTTTTTTTAGGGCACTGGTTAAAGCTTTTTTTAAATGCAGCAATGGCTAACCATAACAATAAGCATTTTTATGACTATTAGTTGAGTATAATAGATAGAAAGTTATTTTGTGTACTAACAATTCTTTATTCATCAGGAAATGGAGATGTTAGCATGATAAAACCAAGATCACGAGTTGTTGTTTTGTTTTGTTTTGTTTTGTTTTGTTTTGTTTTGAGACAGGATCTTGCTAGTCTTGCTATGTAGGTCAGCCTGAACTTGAACTCACTATGCAGCCCAGGTTGGCCTTGAACTCACAGTAATCCTCCTGCCTCTGCCTCCCAAGTGCTGGGATTATAGGCATGCACCATAGATGATGAGTTCTGAAGCAGCACATAATTAGGTGAAGACTGTAGTTCTATTGCTTGCTATTTGGACAACTAAGGGCAGAAAACCCAAACTGTGAACCACGATTTCTTTATTTGTGCATAAGCATGGAAAGAACTACCTTTCAGCTTTACTGTGAAGATGAAAAACAATGATTTCACATAAATCTGTACTCAACAAATTGTAACAGCAATTGTTATTATCATTATTGAACTTTCATGAAGTATTTATGGAGCACCAGCTGTACGACAAGCACCTGTTGGGTGGCAGGAACACAGAGACAAATGTGAAGCTGGGTGTGGTGGTGCACACCTGCAATCCTAGCAACTCGAAAGGCTGAGGCAGGAGGATTGCAAGTTCAAGGTCAACCTGGACAACTTAGCAAGACCCTGTCTGAAAATAAAAAAATCAAAAGGGCTAGAGATGTAGCTGAGTGTGAGGGCCTGGGTTCGATCCCCAGTACTTGAAGAAAAACAAACATAAAGAACTGACAGGTGTGGTCCCAGAGGCACAGTCCCAGAGTGGTGCTCTTGGGCATTTGTGGAAACTACAGGGGGTGGAGCCTGGAGGGATGTCCTTACATCACTGAGGGAGCACCATGAAGGGGACTATGGGACCCACGCTCCCTCTGCACTCTTTTGCTTCCCGCTCCTGCTACACCACATGTTCCCACTGTGATTTGTTACCTCACCAACAGGCCCAAAGCAACAGGGCCAACTGTCATGGGCTGCAGCCTCCAAAACAGTGAGCCAAAATAAACCTTTTCTCTTTATAAGTTTATTTATCTCAGGTATTTTGTTACAGTGACAGGAAGCTGACCAACACAACAAGCATACCCCAGTACTGTAATATGAGGGATCTTAGAGTAAACTAATGGTATAAAGTTCAGCAAAGACAAACTGCAGGCTTTGTGAGAAAGCTTAACAGGGAAATCTAATGGAGATGGATAGCCTGGGACATCTTTTCAGACAAATACTGAAACTGAAACCTGAGTCCTAAAGAATAAAGAGGTGTTAACCAGGTGAAGAACACTAGAAGGAACTGCATCATGAAACTCTGAAGCACAAAGGACTTGCAGAAGGCTGTCGTACCTTGGATTGGCCAGCAAATGGGAGACACATAACAGACCAAAAGACAAATTTCACACTTTTATTAATAGATAACCTAGAACCCATAAGCATACAGTGGGATGGCCCTGGTGCTACCAGTTGCCAGTAATGTGTAAATACTATCTCAAGAGGGAAGGTTAATGATCCATCAAGCAATAATTTCTAAAGATTGGCCCATGGGTTGGTGTCATGCTATGAATAATAAGTTTTATTGCTCAGAAGTGATACAAGAAAACTAAGCATAATATAGAAAAGTGTTAATAAAGATAAATTCAATTTAAAATTTTATAATTTTGTCATTACATCCAAAAAATTTTCTAATGAAATAATAGTAATGATCCTTGGTTTTATTTTCAATATCCTTGCCTTAAAAAAAAAAAAAAAAAAAGGAAAAGGTAGCTACTCTGCCACACTCCAGAAGTAGCTATTTCTCACCTGACTTTGGATGTCTTTTTTATACCCTGTGAAATCCACAAGTTTGGGAACAATTGCCTCAAAAGGTGATGTTGTCTCAATTTGTTATTATGTTAGTAGGCTATTCTGAAGGAGGCAGCAAGAGCAGCAGTAGAATCTTCTGTAATATTCTCAAGCTGAGATCACCAAATCTTTCTTTGAAATCGATGTTTATTAAAAAAATATGTCAAGGACTACATGTTCATATTCACATACATATAATATTCTTTATGTAGACAATGCATTGAGGAAAGAGCACTGTAATTTCCCCATGAAATATAAATGCTAAACTCATGCATAATTTATGCCACATAAAACCAATAGACCATGTAGATGTGGTGTTTGATTATGAGCCCTTGGTTCCTCCCAATGAGCGCCATTAATCAGTCCAATCAGTGTGTGAAATGTCCTCTTTCTGCCTACAAATAAACACCTAAATGGCTGTGTTAAACTTCATTCAAATATGCTTTTGTATAAAGCATTTCTTGGCCAAACTACAATAAAAGGAATTTAAAAGTAAATAAATGTTGGACACAAACAATAATTCTCCCTGAGATTTTTAGAGATACATGGAAAAGTATGTTAAAGTATCTTGACCTTTTGCTCAAGTCAAACTTCCTGTTGTTTAATTTGTTTGTGATTTTTTTTTTAAGAGCATCTCTAACGTCTCCTCTCTAATGCTGATACACCGAGAAGGGAGCCTCATGCTGTAATTCAACTGCGGACACGGAGATTCTGCTCCATAGGTACCGAAAAGCCAGAGCGACTTCTCCAAGGCTTCACATCTCCTGGCTCCACAAGAACCTCTCCATGTTTCCAAAGAGAAATAAATTAGAGCTATAAGACAGGCTGTAAGCACCGAGACCTGCATTTTCGAATCTTATTCCACAGCTGCTCCATCGCATTGCCATAACAACACGGATCTAGGGAATATTTTAAACTGCTTGAAAGGACATTTTCTCCACAGAGGCTACAAACACTGATAAGGTAAACACTACTATTAGTTTCTTTAAAAGTGGATTGAAATCTGGATTTCAGCTCTGCTCCTATCACTTCAGAAGCAGCCTTATCGTATGTTAAGAGGCACCTCCATCTTGTCTCTAGCAGCCAAACACGCTTGGTCAGGGGCACCTCCAAACCACAGCCATCACTTCTGTCATGGCAGAGCCTTCTCCTACCAGTCACTCTGCCCTCTGCACTGAGCTACATCCCCAGCCTTTGTTTTATTTTTATTTATTTTTTTGTGTGTGTGGGTACCGGGAGTCAAACTCAGGACCTCATGTGCCAGCAGGCACCCGTGCTGCTGAGTGATATCACAGGCCCTTTTTTTCATATGTAGGTACCGGGAGTCAAACTCAGGACCTCACACTTGCCAGGCAGGCGCTTATGCCGCTGAGCCATCTCACCAGCCCCTTGTTTTATTTTTTGAGACAAATTCTAAGTCACTAAATTGCCCAGGCTGGACTTGAACTTGCAATCCTCCTGCCTCAGCCTCCCAGGATACTGGGGTTATACATACACCACCACGCCCAGCTCTCAGTGGTATCTGAAATTCTTCTGTAGGATACATTGTGGCAAGCTTCTCTACTCCAGGCTGCTTTGCAAAAATCATCAGGTAAATTCATCCATAAATATGTTTCGAATGAGAAATATCATATAAATTTCAAACGTAGTACAATTACTACTGCCGCTCCTAATTTTCCAGTAGCCTTATTTACTTATATCTTTGATTGATGTTTGCAGGAGGGCTGGGATGTAACTCAGTGGTAGAGCACTTGCCTAAAATGTGTGAGGCCCTAGATTCAATTCCTGCGATCAGTCAATCAATCAGTGTTTGCAGGATAAATGAATAAGCAGCAATGGTTAACAGCATTTAATTTCAGTCCTAGCTCTGTCATGTATTAGCTATGAAACTTTGGTGTAGTTATTTAAATGCTCTACTTCCAGTTCTTCCTCTAGAAACCAAGGATGTTAGCATCTATCCCATAGGTTTCTTGTTAAGATGAAATGTTGGTAGCAACATAGGCCGAGTACCTGGCACATAAGGGACTGGTGGATGTTTGTTAGTGTGACCATTGTTCATGCCACCCATTCAATAACCGTGTATTGAAAACTTACCATGTTCCTGTCATGTTCCAAAGGTTAGATAATGAGCGATGAATAAAATGCACAAGGCCTTGCATTTTGGGGAGCTTACACTCTGTTTGAGGAGACACGCAATAAACAAAAAAATCAGTATATAGTTGCAAAAAATGATAAAAGCTAAGAAGAGAGGGGGCTATGATCAAGAACACCAGAGAAATGGGAAGCTATGAAGTGTGATTGAAAAGTAGTGTTTCAGTTTTTAAAAAAATTTATTACAGTAAAACACAAATTGCCATTAATCTCCCTTAAAATACTCCCCCTCACTTCAAATACATTGCCCCATTGTTCTTACCACTTTCTTTCTTTTTTTTTTTTTGGTGGGTAGTGGGGGGTCGACCTCAGGACCTCACGCACCAGCAGGCGCCCATGCTGCTGAGCGATATCACCGGCCCCTTTTTCGTATGTGGGTTCCGGGAGTCGAACTCGGGCCCTCACGCTTGCCGGGCAGGCGCTTAAGCCGCTGAGCCATCTCACCGGCCCCTCACCACTTTCTGAAGCAGTTCCAGAAGTCCTCTTCTTTACAAGATCTGATCAAAAAATACAGTGAATGCTGCTGAGTGCCACCTAAGGCAAAAGCCAGCTCACAAAAACATTAAGATGTATCCTCGCCCACCCCGTCCACTGGATCTGATACCGTGCAACTTCTGTCTGTTTCTCAAAGTCAAGATGACCTTGAAAGGTAAACGTTTGGCATCTATTCAGTACATCAAGGCAGCCACGATAGCACAACTAAAGACACACAGGAAAGAAGACTCCCAGAACTGCTTTAGACGGTGGCAAGAGTGGTGGGATAAGTGTGATTGAAACGAGGGGGAGTATTTTGAAGGGGATTAATGGCAATGCATCTTTTACTGTAATATATTTTTTAACATTTAAATATTCACTGTACTTGTCAACCACACCACATACTTCAGGTGAGGTGCTCAGGAAAGGCTTCCCTGAGAAAATCATATTTAAATTGCAAGGAGGGGGCCAGTGAGATGGCTGGCAAGCGCAAGGTCCTGAGTTCGACTTCCGGTGCCCACATATGAAAAAAGGGCCAGTGATATCGCTCAGCGGCACGGGCGCCTGCTGGTGCGTGAGGTCCTGAGTTTGACCCCCGGTACCCACAAAAAAAAAAAAATTGCAAGGAGGAAAATGGCCTGTGAAGTGGGGGAAGGCGGAGAACAATGACTGAGCAGAAAAGTGCTCAACAAAGTCATTGCACTGAGACCCCAAGGGGTGAGCAACACTCGGTAAGTAGGAAGCAATGCCAAGCAATGCCAAAGCAGAAAGGTCTTTGGAAGCCGGAAACTTTTGCCTTGAAGACATGGAAATAAGTCTCAATTTCCTCAACAAGAAACCTTTAAGGGGTTTTAGGGAGGAGAGTGTCATGATTTGAGTTCTATTTCTAGGAAATGACTCCGGCTACCATGTGATAATTTGGAAAACTATAAAAGCAGACTGACAGGATTGGAAGCTGTTGCAGTATTCCAAGTGGGAGATAATGGCAAATCGGAGTTAGCACCAGGGGTGTAGGAGAGAAAGAAGAATTTGAAATCTATTAGAGAGATAGAAAAGTCAAATCTCACCAAGATATCCATGGGAGAACGGAGTGTTGTGGTCAACATGAGTTTACTCTTGTATATATGCACTCTTATAACTATCAACAGTCAGCTAAGGCTCTCTAAAAGGGAAAAAGTTTTCGATATTAACATTAAATATTCTTATAATTACTCAGTCATTCCTTAGCAACCTGCTTCTCAGAAACTTACTCAGCATATTCTCCTATTTACATCCTTCTTGCCAAATCCTGCAGTAAGACGTGGGGCAAAGCAAAAACACATCATCGTTAGGGAAATTTAGCTCTTTGGTATCAACACCAAGCTGAGATGCTAATAATTGGTGAAAACTTGTATTAATCCCACCTAATGCAACAAAAATTACTGCACCTCCCCTGTGAAATTTGTCTTTAGCTTACCTGGAAGCTTCAAGGGACCCTATACAACTTACACCAAAGTTTTCAAGGTTAATGTTCTTTTTTTCAAAATATATAGCCAATCAAACTCATTCTCTTGTAAATGACATCAATGGACGGCATGAACTATTTGGCTGCACAAATAGTGAGGCTGAATTTGACGCAATCTCTAAGATTGAGGTTACTCTGAGAAGAACAAGTAATTTGCTGATGGGATTTTAAAGCACCTATACCAAAGGAACACCTAAGGAAATATTCCTTGTGACTTGCAGATCTGAAGTTAAAATCATGTATACCAGCTAAGAATCACGTGCATTCACCCACAGATACTCAGCACCGTGGAAGAGCGAGTGGTACCATCTTCCCCCCGTCAGGGAACAGATTGAACAGCTAATCTCAGGCCTTACTTTCTGCATCTTCTGTCAAAGTGGAGGATGCCAAGGTATCCAATATGCTCTGACTGTTCAAACATCTCGATGGGATTTTTCTCAGCAAGTGGGAGCAGCACTCCTCCCGCTCCTGTGTGCAGAAATTAGGATAACTCGAGGATAACCTGAGAAACACCACAAGGGGTCTGCAATATCTAGAAGCCTCGCACCGTGCAACTCAAAAACAGCAAAGAATGTTTTACCTTGAGGCCCAACTCATCTTACGTGTTGCAGTCCCAGAATTACTTTTTAAGTTTTATGCTCAAAATTAGAGAACTGAGCCTGGAATTAGAAACAAATGAGGTAATTTTCACAGCAGAGAGCAGAGTGAGCAAAACCTGCTGAGGACAGCGATAGCATGTTGCTTGGAAAGATGATGAAGCCTCTGGAAGACACAGAATAGGAGAATTCTAGAGAAAAGTTTTATCTAATAATTAAAGTGGCAAGTGCTATTGACTGAGTACACGCCTAGGGCCAAGCACTGCTCTACACACTTCGTGAAATTGATCTCTAATTCTTGGAATAGCTCTTCAAGGTAGGTCTTAGTATTCTCATTTTATAGATAAGAAAACAAATCTCATGAGGTGGTATACCAGGCTTAAAAGTTTCCTCAGCTCATAACGAGCAGAGCCAGGATTAGAAATCATGTCTGTTCATCTCTAAAGACCAGGGCCGCCTGGAAGCGTTTTAACCTGAACAATTACATACACTGGTCCTGCAAAAGCCCATCTGTTCCCACAAAAATACATTTTCCAAAGTCTGATTAGGTTTTAACACTGAAGTCCTAAGTCCTGGGCTGAAGTCCTAAGCTGAATTTGAGAAGCCCCAAGGACTTTCCTTACATGGAGGGCAGATCACATTGATATATTTTCAGAAAAAAGACAGAATAGTCAAGTTCAGGGAAACTCTGACAGGGAGACCAGAGTCACATGTGACAGCTGGATTCTGGTGACCTATTTTGTACAAAAGTACCAGACTGAGGGAAGAAATGTAGAATTACAAATGGTGGCTTATCTGTTTTTTCTGGGGGGGAGGACTGAACCCAAAGCCTTCACAGTGAGCTACACTCCCGGCCTCCCCCCACCTTTTTTTTTTTTGGTACTGGAAATCGAACTCAGGACCTTGTGCTTGCCAGGCAGGCACTGTGCCACTGAGCTATATCCCCAGCCCAGCCCTTTGTTTTTTAAGGTGGGGTCTTGGTAAATTAACGTGCACCTGCTGGGCTCAAACTTTAGATCCTCCTGCCTCAGCCTCCCAGAGTGCTGGAGATTATGGGCATACATCACCATGCCAGGCCTCAAATCTTACTTTTTAAAGAGTGTAGCAGATACTGATAACTGTCTTCTAATATCTGCTATCCATCTCTTTCTTTTAGGAACAAAATCCCTGTGTTTTAGCTGGGGTTAGCTGTCCATGCAGACAATGCATTTCCCATGTCTCTGTGCAGCTACATTCCAACCAATGAAATTCTGATTTATGTCTGTTGAATTAAAAACCAAAAACTGGACTTTATTCAAAAGGACTGTTGCAAAGCAGGAGTGGGGGGGGGGCTATGCAACAGGGAGAACATTTTGATTATAAGATCTAAAAGTGGGCTGGGGATATGGCTCAGTGGTAAACCTCTTCCCTTGCATGTGCAAGGCCCTGGGTTCGATCCCCAGCACAACTAAAAAAAAAAAAAGGATCTAAAAATGCTAAACAAAATGAACTTTTTTTTTTTAATGTGGGTACCAGGAGTCGAACTCAGGACCTTGCGCTTGCCAGGCAGGCACTTATGCCACTGAGCTATATCACTGGCCCAAAATGAACATTTTTTAAGCCAACTCGGACTGAGAGCTGGCCAAAGTCCAGGGGCCTAGAAACAGGAAAAAAATCTCAACCAAAGTTTTATTACTATGCGGATTGTTTCCACTGATCAGTGGGGAGAAAGAGTTGAGCTGATCATTTATAGGCAAAGGATAGGAATTTCAAAGGTCTGTGTCTGGCCTTCCCAAGGTATACAACAATGACATCCTTCGGCTTTGTTCTTAGATTGTTGTTTTGGTCTTTTTTTTCTTTTTTATTTTTTTTTTTTTTTTTTTTTGAGACAGGGTCTCACTGTGTAGTCCAGGCTGGCCTCAAACTTGTGATGATCCCCCTGCCTCAGGCTCCTGAGTGCTGAGATTACAGGTGTGCACCACCTTCAGTCTTATCTATGTCATGGGAAAGTGGTTCTTTTCATTAAGCTTTTCCCCAGAACAAAAAAAAGAAGGTAGGGATTTAACTATTAATGTTTTCCAGGATCACAATGCCCAGGTAAAGTTCAAAACCATCATAACCTTAAAAAGCATCTGCTTACCTTGTATTTCTTTCCCCTTCTCATAGTTGAAATGTAGACATGCTGGCGTTGAGACATCACCTAAAGATGGGAGGACCTCGGATCCCTGGGTCCCTGCATGACTCTGTGGATTACAGGGGTCTACTTGCCATGGGCAGCTCACCTTCTTCTGGACTACTACAGAAAGAGAAAAGTAAACTTTTATTTGGTTTGTACCACTTTATTTTGAAGTTTCCAAGTTATAGCCACTTAGCTAGTACCCTAATGAATACAAATAGCCCTTGCAAAGAAGAAAGTTTTTGTTTGTTTTTGGCATCCTGGTCAATCTGTCAAGCATCATCCTCAAATATGAGAGATAATATTAAATGCAGAGCTCCCTGTCACGGCAAGGGACTCACATTCTCATTAATGTATGCGTGCCTCAAGCATTGAATGCTCAATTTTGCTCTTCTTTTTTCTGTATCACACAGGGAAAAAGATTCTGTTTCAGCTCTTGAAATCCATTAAAAACTTTCTATTCACCTGGCATTGGAATAGAAATAAAGTGACAGAAAATAGTGTACGCATGTCTTTACTTCTGATTAAATATATATGTAAATGTATGAATTTGTGGTATCGCTAGGACTCTTAAAAAGTTGCTAAAATAGTAGAATTTCCTGTAATTTGATTTCAATGGTCTTTAAGTCAACAATTTTTTTCAATACTGGGGACTAAACTCAGCTCCTCATACATGCTAAACAAGCACTCTACTAACCGAGCTACGTCATCAAACCTTTTGTAAAATTTTTTTTTTTTTTTTTTTTTGGTGGGTACCGGGGGGACGACCTCAGGACCTCGCGCACCAACAGGCACCCGTGCCGCTAAGCGATATCACCGGCCCCTTTTTCGTATGTGGGTTCCGGGAGTCGAACTCGGGCCTTCGCGCTTGCAAGGCAGGCGCTTACGCCGCTGAGCCATCTCACCGGCCCTGTAAAATTTTGAGCCAGGATCTCATTATGTTGCCCAGGATGGCCTCAAACTTGCGATCCTCCTGCCTCAACCCCGGGAGTAGCAGGGATTATGGGTGTGCACCTCTGCCTTTGCTCATGTATGGCTTTTTGTCAGACATTGTAATGCAACCATCAGAGTTCCTTCCCAAAGGCAGCACTGGTGCGGGATACTTGGCTAAATGACCAACTATACCTCTGCTGTCCGTGTCTCAGCTCTTTGAATTCCAGAGGTCTCTCTGATAATTATTTAAATTTCTTCAGCAGTCTCAGTCATTTAAATAAGAGGTATTGATTAGTCCACGTTCCTCCAGTGAGAAAATAGTCCCGTAACAAGACTGCCTAGGAAAGCTGTTTGTTCAATTTAATCTAAACAAAGAATTGGTTAAAAGTAATCACTGCAGCCTCTTTCAGTCACTGGATCATTGAATTCGTGACTCAGTTTAGTTCTTAATGATTTCCAAATACATTTTGGAGAAATTATCCATTCTAGTAAAAAAGAAAAAGAAAAAAAAAAGCCTGTAAACGTTTTAATTTCCTAAATCTCCTTTTTATCTGTAACTTTAATATGTTGTGAAATTATTTTATATCTTTATTGCACATCGTTCCTTTTTAAAAACAAGTCCAAGAAGAGATATAAGACATACAACAAAATGCGTAGCATCATTTTTCAACTGTTAAGTACTCAAAGCTTAAAAAACATTCTTTTCTCTCTCAAACTCCCCCTGCCCCTGCCAATAGCTTTTGAAATGTTGTACTTAGGATAAGCTCCCCACCAGGGATATTATCAATTAAGAAATCCACTCCTTTCGTTCTCCACTGTAACTCAGAAAGCCTTTACATATTAAAAGCAATCTCACTTCCAAAAGACTTGGTGCTCCTTGATGATATATAACATCACTAGGGAAGGTCATCTTTTTTCTATTCTGCTACCAACAAAGAAAATGGTACTAGCAAAGACGTAAGAAGTTCATTTTTAAAACTTCTTTTCCATTCAAGCTTGAATGTTACCTATCATTACCAAACAAAACAAAAATTCACCTAGCACTTAGCTGAGTTTACTGATAATAAGTAGTTGTGTTGCTGGGTTTTGAGGTGCTGGAGTCTCCTTCTAGAAGTGGTTTCTACAATCTTTCTATCCGGAACGAAGAACTGGTAAATGGTAGCAAGGTTTCATATTTATTACAGGGGGCGGGGGAGGCTCTACACAGCGAGTTAGGGCCAAGTAAAAGTAAAGGGGGAAAGTTCACCCTACAACCTAGGGTGGACGACTGGGAAAGAACTCCCAGCAGGAGCTCAAGGGCTACTGTCCTTTTTTTGTATCTCCCACTCCTGAGTCTGAAGTCAAGTTGAGGCCATCCTGTCAGAAACCTGCTTGAGTTCTCTGAGAAATCCACCCAGGGCTTTGGAAACTGTTCTGCGCATGCGTCCTGGGATGCTGTAAGTAACGGTTCACACCCACTTTCCCAGCTAGTTGTAGCCACGCCTTAGCCTCCTGCCTCCGATGCTTTAACAAATCCTTTCTGAGGAAGGTTAACAGAAGTAGTTCCTACTAGGGTGTCTAATATGCGTAATGGAATGGGTTCCAAACATGCTGCAAGGGCATCAGGATTATTTTGAGTCTAAGGCATTTGAAAATCAGCAGCTGCAAGAAAAGGCATTTTGTGAATTCCCCTTAACTTCCTAAAACCAACCTCCCAAGAAGATTCTGCTGTCCAGAATTTCTCCTTCTCAGCAAGAATCTTACAGCTAGGACACTGACTCAACACCAAAGACCAGTCAAAGGGGAGAAGGCAATCATCTGCTTAAGTAATCGCCTAAACAGGCATTGTCTTAAAACTACCACGTCTCCCTTCTATTAAGGGCCCATTTATTTTTTCTGGAAAATTATCTGTTCTCCCAGAAATGCCCCCTTTGTCCCTTTTGTTATTAAACGGTATATAGGGCAGGCCTCAAATTCTAACCATCTCATTTGACTCATATTCCTTTGTCTTGGTTTGATTTGGTTTGGTTTGGTTTGGTTTGGTTTTTTGAGACAGGGTCTCCCTAGGTAGTCCAGGCTGGCCTTGAACTGCAAAAGCTAAGGTCGGCCTCAATCTTGTGGGGAACCTCCTGTCTTAGCCTTGCTGATATGGCTTTTGTCAGTTTATAATTTGCAGGCCCCCAGAAAACACCTAAGATGGTAGAGGAAAAGCTTTTCTTTTTCAATCATGCTTTTCATTTTTAAAAGAAACCAGTTTTCCTTATTCTTGTGGGGAAGCACAGTTATTTTACCACTGTTTCTTTAAAGCCACACTGCAGCTAAGTGACAAGTCTGTAATAGAACATTAACTTTCCACCCAGTGAACAATGCCCCAAAACCCCACACGCATCGCTAGATGACCTATCAGCTCGCCCTGGCTCAAAGAACTCCATTTCTCCCCCATCCCAACATAATGTCAAAAGTCCCTTTCCAGCACACACATCAAATTTATTCTGATCTCCTTGACCACTAACATTTGTCAATCTTCACACACGTGTCAATTAGTTTTACCCACAAGGATTGTTTCTAGCAACACCAAGGGCACTGCCCCCTGTTAAATAAAAACATTATATAAGTCTTTGAACAACACCTGGCTACCCCTAGATTTGGGATAGATGGACAATAGAACCACCGCGACCTGATGGAAGTGTTCTGGGGATGATGTTTCTGGACCTCTCCTCATACTAAAATCAAATATAACAATCTCAGCCCTTCACCCTGATAGCTTGGTTCTCCCTTGGACTCACCTACTGCTCTCTTGCAGTGATCAACAAACTCTTACCTTTTCTATACTCCTTGACTATTGGTAAGTTCCTTTATCACCTATAGTTTTAGGCACTGGCCTCACACATCACACCTCACAGGGCAATTCATATTTTGATGGGTTACTAAGAAATGCCAGAAGAAGAAATTTTATTATGTGCAGATATGTGATTTAGGCATATACTGATACTTTTCTTAGATGATAAGATTCTTATATAGTCTGGGTTTGGCATGCAATTGGGTAAATGACAATTTGTAGATAATTTCTATGTGTTTTGCACAAAGTTTATAGACCTAGGTGGTGGTACATAGCTGTAATCCCAGCATTCAAAGGCCGAGGCAGGAGGATGGTGAGTTCCAGGCCATCCTGGGCTACATAGTGAATTCAGGGCTGGCCTGAGCTTCACAGTGAGACCCTCCCTCATAAAACAAACAAACATTAAAACGTTTACAAAGTCAAATGTCAGTGTATTATACGTAATACCACAGTTTTTCAGAACTATGTAATAAATTCTATAATTTATCAGCTACTATTAATTGATGAACCCCAACACTTGTTTTAACAGTGCATAACATAGTAGACACTCAATAAATAATTATTAAACTGAAAGAATGTTTGGCCTATGTGGTATGACTTATATGGTCTCTGTCCCTGGTGCTTTTTACAGAACACTTAATATCCTTGGAATTTCCAAAGTGATAAAACTGTCTTTTTTGGGGGGATGGTACTGGGAATAGAGAGAAATATCTTATAAATAAATGAGCCTTAAGTGTATGCTAATGAAGTGATTTGGGGTAAGGCCCCTACAGAGTCTCAGAATGGCTCTGGTCTCCAGAAGGACCAAGTGATTAAAGATCGGAATTTTCAGCCTCATCCACCAACTTCTGAGAGGTAAGGATGACCGAGATTTAGGAAAACAAGATTCAATGTGCTTCCAGGATGCTGAACATGTGAGATGCCCCACACCCCCAAACCTTGCTCCATGATCCCTTCATCTGACTGCTCCTCTGTATCCTCTGTAATAAGCTGGTAAACATAAGTAAAGGTTTCCTTGACTTCCATGAGCCGCCCTAGAGAACTTCTAAACCCACAGGAGAGAGGTCATGGGAACTGTATAGCCCATCAGTCACAAGCACAGGTGCCACCTAGGTGATTATAGCATCTGAACTGGGGACAGCCTTGCGGAACTGTGCCACTACTCTATGGGATGTGACACTATCTCCAGGTAGATAATGTCAGAAAGGCATTATAAGACAATTGGTGTCCACTAGAGAATTGTTGGGGCGGGGGTACCACAAATCCAATCACAGAAGAGTTCTGTGTGTTGTGAGAGTAGAGAGAGAAAAAGATTTGTTTTCCTTTATAACCTATAACCAGGACTGTTTGTATCCCTGTGTTTGGAATGAAAATGCCTGCTCCCTTAACAACTGGTTCTCAAATAAAAGGAATGCACGATTTATTGCTAAATTACTGAGATCATGTAAAGGAACATTTTAATCTATAGACTATGTCAAAAGAATGTGAACTTTTTTGTTCGTTTGTTTGCTTTTTATTTTTTGAGACAGGGTCTTGCTCTGTAGTCCAAGATGGCCTTGATCTCACTATGTAGCCCAGGCCGGCCTCAACTCGATATCCTCCTACCTCAGTCTCCTAAGTACTGGGATTACAGATGTGTACCACCACACCTGATCGAGGCATGAATGTTCTTAATTAGATGCATCCTATTGGACGAGTTTCCTAACCTTGCGAGATCATTTTTTCCTTTATAAAATGGAGCTAATATTAATTGTGAAGATTAAATCAAGCAGTGTACACATTGTGCTCAGCGCCATACCAAGCCCTTAGTAGGTACCATGAAAGGGTGATGATTTTTTCATTTTACATAAGTGAAGGGGAAAGTTTATCTATCTGGTGACACTGGCCTAATTCCAAGAGGAAGTAGCAGATTTTTATAATATGCATGAACTTTCTACCTTATGTATACACTCTTCCTCTTCTCTCTTTTTTAGAATAATGATATAGGAAAAATATAACTTCCAACCTGTTACTGTAGATGTCAGATGTGCCCAGTTCATGGTCTCACAACATCAAGGAATGAAATCACGAATCAAGGGAGGAAGTTAGGAGAGTTTTATTGGAAACAAGGAGAAGGAGAATAGCTCCTGGATTTCCAGGAGGAGTCTCGAGTAGGTGACCACCGAGGCCCTTTGTCAGGGGTAATTTATACAGCAAAATCACCACATGGGTACCATGTGTGTCAAACTACAATCAACCTATAGTGTTACAAGTATAACTGCTTAGCTAATATTGATCCAATAGGGAAAGGGTCACGAAGCAAGGGTATGTTGAAAAATCAAAGGAATTCTTGGAAAGGGGGAGGCGTATGGGTCGAGGTGTTCTGGTCACCCACCTGTGTGTCTGATCTGGGCCCACTGGACCAGGTGGTGCTACTTACGGTATAATCTCCAGTTGCAGTTTATCTTGAAGCCTGGCTATGGCTTCTCCACCCTGAGGCCTGACTCTCGGCCAGCCACAATTTCCCTCCAGCCACAATTCTGATGTCTCTATTTCTTGTGCTGATGTTCTTGAGGGGCCAATCCCTCTCTGATTGCATATTAATTTCCAGAATAATATACTATTAGCTGTCTGTCCTAATAGGGAACCCCAATACCTAGCCAGAAAACAGGTACCTTCAACACTTGACCTTACAGATGTCAAAGTAAGATAAAATAGAGACCAGGTCTGAAGAATCCCTGAGCAGACAAAGCCAGTGCGGCTTCCTAAGTGAATGTAATCTCGCTTGACTGGCAAACAGAAGCAAACCTTCGTTTGCATTTTTTCTTGTCAATGCCTAAAAGCAGACTTAAATTCAACCAGTCAGAAGCATCCAACAAATTTATCTAAGTATGGGCTTTTCAAGGGAAGAGACCAAATCAGACAGCTGTATAACTGTATCCAACCAAATACTTCTTTGCTCTACTTCTGTGTGCATCTTATAGAAGCCCTCACTTCTGTTCTTTTCCCCTCGTGGGGCTCCTGAAACACTTCTGGTACGGAGCTGCTCAGCCCATAAATCATTATTTGCTCAAATAAACCCTTTAAATTTTTATTATGTTTCAGTTTACTTCTTAACAGAGAATCCCTCTTCTCTCAACACCGTGACTTACAGCGCTTTGTCCGCTTACTTGAACACAGTGATCCCGATTGTGCTTGGCCTCTGTGAGGGGCCATCTGTAGGGTTTTTGTTTCTCTGCCTATTGAGTTCCCCTTCCAGCAGGAGAAAGAAAAGATTTACAGGGTCCTCACCAAAGGACCCTGAAGACCAGAAGGGAACACAAACTCTGGCTTTTCCAAAACAACTTTTTTCCTCCGCACTTACATTGCATAACAATAAAAGGGACAAGAAGCTATTTACCAACTTCACTTATATCCAATAAAATTACCCTTTTACTGGGTATTGCACTACATTAATTGTTTTCTTTCTCTAAATAAGGGCTTAAACTTCAGCTCACAGGAATAACACGAAGGGAAGCATTTCATGAAATGATACCAGCCAAGCAAGACGGGGAAGTTCAGAGGCAGGGTGGGAAAAAAAAATAAACCTGAACCCAACTTTGACCTCGTGTTTCATTTGAGAGTAATAATTAATCAAAAATACACTAAATGTCAAGTTTCCTTTGATTATTATTCACCTGGCCACAAGAGCTATTTTCAGGATGATCCTGAATGGAGATATTGTACAACTTGTATTGGGAAGGAACTGGTTTATATCAACAGATATTAAATAATGACTCCAATATTCTTTCGGAAGCTTTGACTCCGTTTTTCTGGAAGCTATAAAAAAGAAATCCTTTTTATGCCTGTTATTTTGCTTTGTTCCATGGTTTGTATTGCTTCCATTCAGCTCTGTCTTAGAAGAAAAGTTTTATCCTGAATACCTAGCCGCAAAGGAGTGGAAGGTCTTAGGATCCCTACTTAAAAGAATTCTCTCCGGAGGTGCCCTGTGGCCAAGTTCGCATGTGTCCCTTCTTCTGCAGGTGACTTGACATTCAGAACCTTGGAAAAAATTAGGAGGAAGATGCTGGGACAAATGAAGAATCTCAAAGTTCACTCAATTCATTTAACAGGATAACTGAAATTAAAAAAAAAAAAAGAAATCAGACATTAAAAGAGATGGAGCAGTCCCCTAAAACAAACAAGCTACTTTATTAAGGATCCACCCTAAAAAAGTAGTTCACAGCTTCCAGGCGCAGCTTCTCAGGCTCAGTTTCTTCCAGAAACAAAGAAAAGGCCTCGTTTGCACAGCTGTTGCCCTAAGAACTGAGTAACAAAAGGCTGAAAATTTAACTTCAATCTAGAGGGAGGAAAACTGATAGCAAAAATCACTGATATCAAGGAAGTACGCGAAGCAGCAAAAACTATGGGAGGTCGGGAAGAGTTTTGCAAAGTGTAAACTTTGTGCGAGTTCGAAGGAAAGGCACCCTGACTGCTGGCAGTCGAGAGGGGGACACGGCAGCAGGCGGAGGCCGGAAGTCAGTCTCTTCCCAGCGCACACAGCTGCTAGAGTGCTGATCTGCCAGCCGGATGAATCCATGGGGCAGGGATTTGGGGTGGGAAAGGCATCCTTTTTTCAGAGTTCTGAAGCTGGAGATCAGTCAGTGTGATTCTCCCTATGAAATCCTAGGGCCAGCAAGGGATAAGCTCAAGGAACGGCCAGCCTGGTGTTCTTTCTTGTAACTTCTGGAATCCACTTTAGAAACTTTCCATGTCTGTAGGCCCTGCGACACACAAGGAGGTGGTAGCTCAGATTCACTCACCCTTTTAGAAATATTTTTCTTGCCTTGTACGTTTTTTTAAACAATAACATCTCATTAAAAAAAAAAGGAAAGGTAACTAGTAATGTTTTACAAGTAAAGCCTATGGCGAAAATAAGCAGTCAACTAGTTTAGGCTATTGATTGTTTATAAACCATCATTGCCAAAGGAGGTTGAAGCATCCGTACCATAGAAGATAAGAAAACACTAAAACCATTTGAACTTTAAATGAAGAGTGGAATAACAAGATGAAGGAAGGATCTAACAGGAGCATCCCCCCTTGGAGGTGGGAAGAGGAATAATTGTAGCAGAAAATACAGTCTTCCTCCGCCAGGCCAGCAGTAATATGCCGAACTAAAATTTAAATTCAATTGCAGTGAATTCACTTCATGTGTTTTTCATTCACCTTCAAGCTAAAATAGAAGCACTGAAGGAATTTCAGTTTCGGTTTTAGGAATATTCAACAAATGTTCATAAAACACCTCCTCTGTGCTAGGCTCATTTGAAGGGTCTTGGAATCTAATGAGAAAGAGAAACATAAATAATCTCAAGGCAACGTGATCAGTGTTGGTTGCATTTCTTTCCATAAGAGCCATGGGAGAGGTCTTGTGAGGCTTGAAAAAGAAGCCCTGCATTTTGGTGGAAGCAAGATAAAAAGCATTAATAATGCTTCTTAGAAGATTGACATTTGGGCTGGGACTGAAGGTTGAAGACCAATTTTCTAGATGGAAAAGTGGAAGAGGATATTTCCCAAAGAAACTGCACATTCAAAAGAACAGGAGGGGGCCAGTGAGATGGCTCAGCAGCGTAAGCGCCTGCCTGGCAAGCGCGAGGGCCTGAGTTCAACTCCTGGAACCCACATAGCGCGAGGACCCGAGTTCAACTCCCGGAACCCACATACAACAAAAGCGCTGGTGACATCGCACAGCGGCATGGACACCTGCTGGCGCGCGAGGTCCTGAGGTCGACCCCCGGTACCCACAAAAAAAAAGAACAGGATGAATGGCTACAGTGTGTTTAAGTAACTGTTACCATTAAGGGGTTGGGGATGAAAGTTTAAAAAGTAATCAGGAAATTCGAGAGACTTTAGGAAAACATGGAAGCCCTTTCAAACAGACAAGTGAAGTTATCCTGTCTGATTTTAAGAAGACAACTGGGTGTTATAATTTGGAGAATAAATGAAAGTAAAGGTGAAATTTAAGTGAGTTGTATTAGTCAGAGTTCTCCAGAGAAACAGAACCATAGGGCATGTATTTACTGGTGTAAGTTTTATATAGGGAGGGAGAGATTTATTATAAATTATTGGATCCCATAATTATGGATGATTATGGAGGCTGGCGGGTCTGAAATCCACAGGATAGGTGAGGAGGCCGGAGACCCAGGAGAGTCAATGTTCCTGTTCTGGTCTAGAGGCATCTGCTGGGGAATTCTCTCTTGCTCAGGAAAAGCCAGAGTTTGTGTTCCCTTCTGGTCTTCAGCTGATCAGATGAATCCCTCTTCTCCCATACATTTTGAAGCCAATCTTCTTTACTCAATGTTCACTGATTTCAATGTTCATTCCACTCAAAATACTTCCACAGACATACACAGAATATAGTTGGGCCCTTAGCCCAATCAAATTGACACATAAACTTAGCCATCTCAGACACTCACCATAGTATATTTATAAGCTTCAGACAATTGAGAGAGAGAAAAAAAATAAAATTTTTGATATAATTGAACACGATGGTGAAAAGGAGAGCATTGTAAAGATAATACCCAGATTTCTAGTGTGAGCAACTAGGTCATGCATAAAAAGCAAACAGTTAGATGGCCAGTAGCCTCCAATGTAGTGTTTTTCTTTTAGGTTTTTTTTTCTTTCTTTCCAACAAGTTCAGTTTTCTAATGCCTATTCACAGTTCATTTTTTCTCTTATTACAAGCTGCATCATTAATTCTTATAAAAACCATTGTATTTACAAAGGTATTTCATTAAGCAAGTTTTGTCTGTGAAGATACATTTTATATTTTTCCATCTGTTTAAAAAATGCATTTACTTAACTTCTGATTAACTATGCTGGTAAATTTGACTCCATTCTTTGGGGGATTTCTTGCCTCCATTGTTACCCAAACAAAATGCATACACCTGAGAACAAGAGCACAAACGAAAAGATGAGAGATATCAACAACGTTTCTGGAACTGGAAGTAGATAGCTAAATGATAAATCAAAGGAAAGCAGAAATCAAGAAGTACCTAAATTCTCCCATGAAACCCCAGAAGGACTCAGCAATTGGAGAAACAAAGTACCTCTGAAAGGAAGGACGAAAATGTTCAAGTAGGGCAGAAAGCAGGTCTATTTGTTGAAAGTCTCACGTAAAAAATAATTAAATCTCTAAATCCACTCTCCAGCTCTCCTGAGCTAGCTGTGTCCACCTGTCACCAGCCCCAACAGAACACTGGAAGTTTTCTCTTTGAAGAAATCTGATCAAGGGGAATATGGACTGAGGATAATAGCGCTGGAGGCAGGGGCTGTGTGCCGTAATGAAAAGTAGAAGTAAGTGAGAAAATCTCCAGTCTGAAAGGCGAAATCTTTCAGCACCTTTTCTCATTTGTGCCCAGAATGCAGGAAACTACAGTATAAACATCAACCAAGATATACAAGTATCAGTCTTTGGACTGACTAACAGAGGAGAAAAAAGACCCTCAAAGGCTGCCAGATAGAGATTTCCCATTGAAAGAGCCACATCTTGTCCTAATCATCCAACAGCAAACCTGTCACTTGGTGAGCCCCCAGCACACACAGAGCTTTCAAGTGGATTTGTAGTTCCACAGTGGTTTGAACGTAGCCTCCCCAAAATTCAGGTGTTGAAACTTAATGGCCAACATGATGATCTTAAGAGGTTGAGAGTTAAACAAGTGATTAGGGCAGAGGGGCTCCTCCCTTCATGAATGGGATTAAGAGCCTTATAAAAGAAGCTTCCCACAGCTGTTCAGCTCTCTCGCACTTTCACATTCCACCAAAGAACACAGCACTGCTTCCTTCCAGAGGATGCAACAACAAGGCGCCATCTTGGAAGTGGAGACTGGGCCCTCCCAAGACAACTGAACCTGCCACTGGGGCCCTGGTCTTGGACTTCTCAGCCACCAGAACATTGAGGGAATATATTTCTGCCCTGTATAAATTACTCATTCTGTGGTATTTTGTTATAATGGCATAGAGTATAGCAGGGACTTACTGTTAAATATAAAAAGCCAAATATCATTGCACATGTCAAAAGCCTTTGATAGGAAAGTAGACATCAAAGCAGGATGCTCTTTTTCAAAAAAATAATACCTAGAGAACAAGCATTCATAGAATTAATTGTGATAGAAATGAAAATATCAAAAGCGTTGGATGATATTACATATTGTGCACATGTATTGAAATAACAAGTTGTACCCCATAAATATGTGCAATTATTATGTCAATTAAAACTTTAAAACATATATACTATTTGTGCATTAACCCACTGAAAGTTCCTATAACTGTATTAGTAAGAGAAAAAATGATTCCTTAATGAAGAAAGAAAATAATAAAATATATAGAAAAGTACCCACCCCAAAAAATGTTGGATGATAAAATGGTCCAAAAGGAAATAAAAACATCAATAATTAAAAATTAGAAAAAAGAAATTGAGAAAGAAAATTCAACATTCAAGTAACAGAAGTTCTAGGATGAGAAAACTGAGTAAACAAATAAGAAGAAATTATCAAAGAGAAAACAGCAAAGAAAGGTCCCAGAATTGAAGAGGCAAGTCTTCAGGCTGATGTAGCATAGGAACACAGTGGTTACCCAACCAATTTAACCACATACACACACATTCAGGTGTATTATAGGACAAAAATTGAAGATATTGGGAACTTAAAGATAGTAAAAGCTGGGCCGGTGAGATGGCTCAGCGGCATAAGCACCTGCCTGGCAAGTGCAAGGACCCGAGTTCAACTCCCGGTACCCACATACGAAAAAAGGGCCGGTGATATCACTCAGCGGCACTGGCACCTGCTGGTGCACAAGGTCCTGAGGTCGACCCCTGGTACCCACAAAAAAAAAAAAAAGATAGCAAAAGTTTACTGAGAGGGAAAGCAAAACACATTATAAAGTCATCAGGAATGAAAATGACAATGGCTGTTCAACAACTCTGGTAGCTACAATGCAGTCAAAACTCAGAAAGAAAATTATTTTCAATTTGGAATGCTAATGCATTCAATTTATACATCAGGTGTGATACTGAGATGAGAAAAATCTCAGAAGTTTTAAGTGTCAAATGCTCTTTCTCTGGAAGCCACTAGAACATTGGTTCCAAAGCAACTTCAGCATTACACAGGCACCTACTACTAATGCAGATTTGGGGATCTCACCCAGACCTATTAAAGCAGAATGTCTGGGAATGAGACTCTGCACTCTTCATCTTCACAGGCCTTTCTGGTGCAAGCTAAAGTTTGAGAAATGCACTTGCTCAAAACGAGTGAGCTGCAAAAGAGGAACACATGGCTACAAGAGAGACAACACACTCCCCTAGATTGCAACAGAAAGACAAAAGCGCTAAGAGGGATATTATGAATTACCACTTCTGAGGTATCTGCCATTGTTCTGAACACTTTCTATTTATTAATGTTTAAATCATCTGTCTTACTTTTCTTGTTGCTGAGACAAAACTCTTCACACCCAAAGTTAAAGAAAGGTTTATTTTGCCTCACAGTTTGTAGAGGTTTCAGCCCATACTCAGCTGATTCCAAGGCAGGGTGGCATGGAAGAGGAGAAACAGTTCATGGCAGAGTAGCCAGCAAGCAGCAAGCACCAGCATCCTGCCTTCCACCTTTTCCTGCATAGTCCATCCAGGCTACAAGGTTGGCGCCACTCATATGACGGTTGGGAATTCCATTATCCACACTCAGAACTATGCTAAACCAACTGAGTTATCACACACCCTACACCCAGCTACCTCCAAAAAGCCCCAGCTATGAGTGCATGAGGCTTTGGGGGAACATCTAGATACAGGCCATAACATCATCCCAACCTCCTTTTGAGATAAGCCTTATTATTTTCTCCATTTTGGCAGAAGAGGAAACTGAGGCACAGAATCTCAGCTCGGTAGAGTGTATTGAAATACAGCCGAATGCAAAGTAGTTAGAACGTGGCACCATGTGCTGTTAATTACAATATATACCGGGTGCACCAAGAAAAATTGAAACAGGAGAATGCCCAAGGTGTTTAAATCTATTGAGGAGTTTATATCTCTGTGGAAAACCTTGAAGATAAATGGGCTAGTATGTAGAAAGCCAAACAAGCAAAACTGAAACAAATATTCCGTGGGGCAAGGTGGATAAAAGGAAATGTGATGATAAAACAGTACATGGCTCAGATAAAACTATACTTTCATAGACTTTTAAGAATAAATATTGAATACAGTTTAACAAAAAAAATTATGGTATCTTATTAGAAGGATGAACAAGACAAAATGGAAGAGGGGCAGGAGAGGTAAAAGAGCTAAATTCTCAACCTGCATATTAGGAAATTAATATTTTCTCTTTGTGTTTGTTCTCTTTTGTTTGTAGGATGAGAGATTGAATGCAGGGCCTTTGCAATGAGCTACACTGCCTTTTGAGACAGGGTCTTGCTAAATCTCTAAATTTCCCAGTCTGGGTTTGGACTTATGATTCTCCTGCCTCAGCCTCCCAGAGTGTGCCATTAGCACAGGAAGTTAACAGGAAGCAACAGGAAGTTAATAGTTAATGTTTAAAATTGAATATTTAGGAAATAACAGTAAAAGCATGTTAACAGCTAAGAGCTAAAATTGCTCCTTTAGAAAAAGGATAAGGATTAAGGTGGGTTATGTACATGTACCAACTCCCCACAAGGAATGTAATCATTATATACTGCACACATATACCAATAAAAATAAAAATTAAAAAAAAAAAGAAAAGAAAAAGGAGCTTTCCGCTGTAGGCCTGGCTTGGTGCTGTCGAAATGGGCAAGCTCATGAAACCAGGGAAAGTGGTGCTAGTCCTGGCTGGATGCTACTCCAGATGCAAAGCTGTCATCATGAAGAACACCGATGACCCCAGCTCCGACCGCCCCTACAGCACTGCCCTGGTAGCTGGAATTGACCGCTGTCCCCGCAAAGTGACAGCCACTATGGGCAAGAAGGAAATTGCCCAGAGGTCAAAGATCAAGTCCTTTGCGAAGGTTTATAACTACAATCACCTCATGCCCCCAAATACATCTTCAGAGACCCCACTCTCAAGTGCAAGGCCCGCAGGGAGGCGAAGGTCAAGTTCCAGGAGAGATACTAGACAGGCAAGAACGAATGGTTCTTCCAGAAGCTTCAGTTTTAGATGTTTTTTGTTTCCACCATCCATAATTGTTAAAAAAGAAAAAGAATAGTGAGTAAACAAAAGTAAGGGAAGAGTTTTTGTTGTTATTATAAGCCTTCTAAAATCATTGACCTTTTAAATTATAGTGTTGCTATATTACTTTGATAAAAAACTAAAATTAAAAAAAATTTATTCCAATATAGAAGTCAAATTTCAGTAAACATTTTCAAATTTCTTCTAACAAGCAATTTCTACCTTCCTCTGTTTTCTGACTCAGGAAATAGGACGAAGGACATCTTGGGGCTTTCTTTTTTGTTCCATTGTCAAAGCAGTGGTTCTTCTGTTCCCATCAGGAAGCCTGGTACCCTGAGATTCCAGACTTCATATTCAAAAGGAAAGGTGGGAGTCACTGAGCCCATCTTTCTAATTCTCCCATCAGATTTTTCCAATGTGATGTTTGTTCTACAATCATTTCTACAGAAACAAATTCACTCCGTCATCTAGAAGTTTCTGTACGTATAAGTTTGCCATGCCTTTACCTGTTGTTTAATTTCCACAAACACAAGCTCTTTGGGTATCAAACTTCCATTTATTCCATCATTCATTCATCCAAACAAAAATGTTTAGTGAATTTGTTATATATGTCCAAGATACTATTGGGGAGGATTAACATTTTTAAAAAATATTTTTATTAGTACATGTTTGTAGTACATAATGATTACAGTCATCGTGGGGCATTGGTACATGTACATAACACATCTCAATTCTTTTTACTTCCTCTTCTCCTCTCCTCCCTCCCCTCTCCCTTACTATTGCATTTCTTACAATTATTATTCCTCTATCCATACTTAAGAATGAAGACATTTTAAGGTTCTTTATAATCGTTGTGTTTTCATTTGTTAATTAGAAAAGGCAAACTTCTGTGTTGTAATGATTGATTAAAATGAGGATAAACTAGATTATTGTAAAAAAGGAAAAGTGCTGAGATTTCCTTTCTAAATTTGGATCAAGTCAGTTTAAATGTTTCTCTTACCCAACTTAGCAGTAGGCTCTTTTGTCACAAAGAAAAATGTTAGCATTTATCTCAAAGTGTTATCTACCTCCTGCTGATGATTTATGAGAAAACAGACTTCTGTGTTCCAACCTCGGGGGAGAAGGGTACACTTACAGGGTACAATAGTATTTTGAAGTGTTAATTGATGTATCTTCACCCCATCCCACCCCTCCACCCTCCTCAAATCCAGGCAATTTAGCATTGAAATCCATCATTGTCCACAAGGATCATTAATATGGCAGAACCAAAGTACAAAAAAGACAGATTCTTGGCTAACTTTAGTAGTCAAAGTCTGGAGGTAAACAACACATTTAGAAGTAACACTTTCCAAGCCTGTTTTTCCCTTCTGAGCTGAACTGGAAAAAAAAAAAAAAAAAAATCAGAGAGGGATACAAAGGTTTGAGACACTGCTGAGAGGCCCTGGGTCCTACTCACTGCCACTTTTCCTTCTCTGTCTCCAAGGGAGGGAAAGGAACCTTCCGGCCTTGGATCAGAGCAGAGGAGACCTGTACCGCTCTTCTGTCCGGACCTTTAGGAGCTGCACCTTGCAGAATCTCCTGCACCTATGGCAGGAGGGTAGCAGAGAAGAGGGCTGTTTGGATGTCAAGAACAAAGGTAGCCAAAGGCAAACTCATTGAACAGAACTGTGTGGGAGATCTTCAGATTTTCCTTTGCCCTCATATGTCTACAGCATATTTTTAAATCCTTCAACGTAACCAGTGTAATATTATAAACTTCTTCATTTAGGCTACAGCCCAAGGTTTGGTTAGATACCCAAATCCAATTGAAATACCATGGGTGGTCAGCTGATATTCAAATCAGAAAGACAGTAAATATGAATATACACCTTCTGTTATCCATAGTTCCATCAATAGTAGAAGCTTTTCTAGTAGTACAATGATTGTTAGAAAGGCTCTCGTTGCGGAAATTAGTGAAGTTCAAGATGTCTTGTTTAATGAACAGAATATGGAAATCCACCCAGGCTGTAACCTAGACGCTTGAGGATAAACACCCGTGGTTTGACTCTTAAGTGATCTTGCATCCGATCACTGAGTTAGAAGATTTCTAACTGCAAGAGCACAGGATCCACAGGATCTGCCTCTGGATATTATTGTATCTGCTTAAATATTTCGTACAAAGAGATAGATGGAGTACCCAAAATAATAGAGAGCAAGGACTTCATTGCTCTTACAGAAGAGTCTGTGGAAGTGTTTTTGAGCCTGATTACTAATAAATGGTGGTGGTGGTGTTTTTCCAGATTAGGTCTATGTTTTGTGACATAATTTAGGGAGACTAACTCAATTTCTTGGTGGCTACTGTCACTTACTAAAATAATCTAAAGTTGTACAAAACCAATCTAGCTTAGGTCTCAGCAGTTCCCGGGAAGGTAGAGTTGGTTAAAAAGTGAAGACTCTGAGGGATTTTATACTCATGACAAGGGGAAAGTGCAGCATAAGGAAGCTTGGGCCATATGGCTGGGGTTAGGACCATCGGTATCTCCAGGAAGCTACTGTAAACTGAGGGCTACATCTGGAAACCACACCAGACGATCTCAGCAGATGACAACACAGACAACTACTGACCAAGATGCAGACACTTCCTCCTTCCCTGGGCCATGAAGTTAGTTAAATGCAATCAGGGAGTTCACTGAGCTAAAGCTCAAAGTAACTAGAATCGGTGGAAATTGAATAAAATTGTGGATTCTACCACCAGGAAGAATACGGTCCCTAAAGACAAATTAAAATGTAAGGAGGAAAAATTTTTAAATGTTTTTTCCTTGCACATCTGAGTTTTGGGTTGAAGCAACTCAGTCACCATATTCCATATAAGGAAGAATAATTTTGGGTCTCTCTCAATTTTTATCTCAAAGATCTTTTAATTTAAGGCTTGACACCAAATTTGTTCCTTTTTTTTTTTTTTTTTTTCTTTCTTCCAGCTGCTTTTCGGGAGTGACCCCATCATCCCTACATTCTTTTCAGTAATCCAAAGTCTGTTCTTAAGATCAAGAGAGGGATATTAATGTCTATTTCTGTAGGAAAAATTCTTTTAACTTCACTTCTGATATCAGATCTGTGAGTCTTTCCCACACGGAGCAATAATACAATTCTCTGCAGACACCAACTGGTATCCTAGAATTTAACTCAAGCCTGACTTTATCCACCTGGAGATAGCATCGATCCCACAACGTAGGGCTCAGTTCTATAAGACTGTGTTCCTACCCTGCCACTGCCTACTCCTATCGAGAGTCCAAATTATCACTGGTGTTTTGAGAACTGGCTGTAAGCCCAAGCTTCTAACAAGCCCCTCCTCAGTTCAGTCATTTACTACACTGGCTTGGAGACCTGATGAAAGTATTTTACTTACTATTTCCATTTTATTATAAAAAGAATGCAACTCAAGAACGGCCAAATAGAAGAGATGCGTAAGGTTAGGTCTGGGGAAAGGAGTCCAGAATTTCCATGTCATCTCCACAGGTCACCTATCTTCATGTGGTCATCAACCTAGAAACTCAATAAACTCAACCATTTGAGATATTTATGGAGATTTCACTATATAGGCATGATTGATTCATACATTTACCGTTGGTGATTGATTCAACCTTCAGCCCTGCCCATTCCTGGTATGGAGGAAGCTGTAGCTGAAAATTCCAACCCTTTAATCACAAGACTGGTTGCCATGGTAACTAGCTCCCATCCTGAGGTTACCCAGGCACCTCTAGCCATCAGTCACCTCATTTGACATACAAAAAGACACATCACATAGGAGACACTATAGCAATGATAGCAAACCTTTTAGAGTTTTCAGTGGTACAAACAGCCCATTGTGCCACACATGCCATAGGTTCACCACCACTGCTTTAGGATTTTAGGAGCTGATTGCCAGAAAACAGGTACAAAGATAAATTAAGGTACACATATAAATTATTATGAATCACAATATCACAGTATTCAAATCAGGGAGAAAAGAAAGTATCCTAACTATGTTTTGCAGTAGGGAGGGAGGTGGTAGCCGAGGAAAATTTTATGTTGAATGCACTTCTAGGAATTTTAGTTCCTGAGATAAACTGATAGGATCATCTCCCATTCAGCAAACATCTACCTATAAGCCAGACATGGTGTTAGGAAGGCACTAGTTTCATCAAGATGAATAAAATATTTTCTGATATCAAGTAGGGAAGACAGCCAATATAATGTGCTAATTGCTGTGAGGGGTTAAGTGCAGAGCTAATATTGGGAGGTGGAAAGTCTTCAGCTCTGATGAGAGAAGGTGGATCTGAAAATATTCCCAGAAGATTTTCACTCAAACTGGATTCAAAATTTGTTCACCAGAAAATGACCTTCACAGGTAGCACTAACAGAATATGTCAAGGCAAAAGTGAATGAAAAAGCATGGTGTGTTGGGGATGGTGAGAAAGAAAGCATTTGGGTAGGCCAGAGATGTGTTGTATTAGTAACTTTCCCCTCACTGGTATGAAAGACCTGACACCCACAACCTAAAGGAGAAGTTTACTTTGGCTTACAGTTTCAAAGTGTTCAGTGCATGGTTGGCTGGTTCCAAAGCAGAAACAGGATGGCAAAAAAACTGCTCAACTCATGGCAGCCAGGAACCACAGAGAGAGGAAGAAGGGAGGAGCTAGGAACAAGAATACCATTTCTAGCTCACACCCCCAGTGACCCACCTCCTCCAACCCAACCCCATCTGCTAACAGCAAATGAACTGCTGAACTCATCAATAGATTAATCCACTGGTGGGTATAGCATCCCACGTGCCATGATCCAATCACCTTCCAAAAACTGTACCTCTAAACATATGAAACTTTGGGGGGCCATTTTAGATCTAAACCATAACAGGTGTTATGTTGGAGCCCACTGTGGTCAGATTGTGAAGAATAATGGGGGCTTCCTAAAGAAACTGACTTTTATGAGGTCAGTCCTTCATCCAGTAGGCCCACAGGTTCCAAAGAAGTGCCCAAATGGAAGCACAGTGCTATGGTTTAAATGTGTCTCCTAAAAGTTAATGTGTTGGAAACTTAATCCTCAAACTCATGTGGCAGTGATATTCGAAGGTGGGTCTTTGGGAAGTAATTAGAATAACACGAGATCATGATGGTAGGGCCCCCAGGATGGCTTCAGGGACCTTATAAGAAGAGGAAGAGACTAGAACTAACCCTAAACCTAACCCTAGCCCCACTATATTGTGATTTAAGACATGGTGAGATGTTCAACATTTTTTATTGTGCATTCAATCATTCATTAACTATTTACTAAGCACCTACTTTACAAATCGTCTTAGGATAGGCAGGCATTGAGTGTGCAGTGAAATGTGACCTGGGGTCTAAGTCGAATAAAGCCTTCAGTCTTAGCCCAGGAGACTTGTGTCAACCAACCAATTGCATGCTTAATTATTGACCACTCTTGTGACAACTGCTTTGAAGGTGAAAGGAAAGCTACAAAAGAGCATAGGACAGAGTGCTTCCCTCAATTCTTACTTCCATGAGGAAGCAACTTGTGTCTTGTGATCTAAAAGACAAGCTGTCACTTCTGCAAATAAATAAGACAGATCCAGGTAGAGTAGACAATGCAAAGCTGGAGCGTGGGCCCTGAACAGCTGGGAAAAGGCCACTGTGGCAGACCTCAGCAGGGAGAACGGGTGGATGCGTTAGGAAAGCATTATCATATAAAGACATATGGGCCATGCTAAGAGTTGGGTTTGGCCTAGACACTAAAGGAACACCATGGTGAGAATCTTTCTTGCCACTTTCTGAAGCAGTTCTCTTCTCTGAGAGTCTTTAGTTACGCTGTTGTGGCAGCCTCAGTTTCCTGAATAGATTCGAAACATATATCTTTCATGGTCATCTTGACTTCGGGGAAGAGCCAGAAGTCTCATGACGCCTCATCTGTTGAACATGGTGGATAAGGACACGCTGTCATGCTTTTTATGCACCTGTCTTTCCTTTGGATGGCACTTGGCAGCAGCATTCACTGTACTTTTGCTCATGTCTCATAAAGACCTTCACAAAAGAGGACTCCCAGAACCGCTTCAGAAAGTGGCAACAATGATGGGATAGGTATGTTCCAAGTGAGAGGGAGGATTTTGAGGAGGATTAATGGCAATGTGTCTTTCACTATAATACATTTTCAAAATTTAAACATATGAACCTTGTATATTTGTAGAAACCTCTCTGACGTTTTGGTGATAAATAGATTGGAATAGGAAAGAAGCGGATTGAAGGAGATCATGTAAGGTTTTTGAGAAACTTCACCCAGTCTGTCATTTGCAGGCCCTGTGCCCAGCATGTCCCAGCTGCTGGACCATTAGCCTCATAGACTGCAGCTGCGCTGGCCTGAGCCATGTGCTGGCTGCAGTTTCCCGGTTCCCTGAGCAGTGCTGGAGCCTTCTACCTCAGTTCACCAGACCCTCAATCCCACAGTGGCTAACCACACCCCGGATGAGCTCTTTTCTGCCAGCTGCTTCAAATGCAGCTGTTGATTCCCTCCCTAGTTTCAGCTCTGCTGTAGACCCGAGTGTTCACCTGGACCCTCCTCTACTCTCTCTAAAAACACCTCTGAGCAAAGGCTGCTAGGATTGTAAAACTACGATAAATTGCTTACAACGATGAGGTGTCTATCTGGAAGATCTTTCCCTCAGCAGAAGAGAGTTTTCTTATTCTTATTAGCAAGCAAGGTAAGATTTTGCTTTAATCCCACTGCAAGTCCCATCCCAGGGCTTAATTTTAAGCCCTGATGCACATAACGATAGAAAGAATCAAGATCAGGTTTTATGGCAACGAATTTCATAATCTTTGCAAGCTTTACTTTTTTTTCTCAAAAGTATCTACTTGTTTAGGTTTATTTGCTTTTCACCAACCTACCTGTCTACCTCCCGTTTGATTTCTGCCTGTGAAAATGATACACACGGGTGGAAAGAGATACTGGGTTATGAAAAGTGTTTTGAGTCAAGGACCATGTAATCTGTAGCAGATGGGTTGTGAGATTTAATAAATGTTTCTGGGTATTTAATGTGTTTCTTTATAAAGAGGTCTATAAGCATGTGGACAAAATTTAAATCAAAATATAAAATATAAACCCACGCCTCTAATCCCAGCATTTTGGGAGGCTGAAGCAGGAGGATTACAAGTTGGAGATGAGCCTGGACAACTTAGTGACTTAGTGAGACTCTGTCTCAAAATAAAAAACAAAAAGGGCCTGAAGATGGAGCTCAGCGCAAAGTCCCTGGGTTTAATCCCAGTACCACATACATACACACACAAAAATCCAATGAGGATACAACAAATACTTAGCTACCCTTACCCTTTCTCTACTCCTGAAAGAAAAGAGTTAAGAGGAAACAAGTTTTTCCTTGAGTACACCAGAATGCATTTCCCCCCTTTGGTTTGCTTTTCCGATCCAGGACCTTGTATTAGAAATTAGGGATGGGAGTATAGCTCAGTGGTAGAGTGCTTGCGTAGCACATGTGGGGCCCTGAGTTTGATCCCCAGCGTTGCCCAAAAAAAAAATATATATATATGTGTGTGTGTGTGTGTGTGTGTGTGTGTGTGTGTGTGTGTGTATGTATATATATATATATTTTTTTTTTTTTTTTTAATTAACTAGCAATCTCATTCCTAAGGGTGAAATTTGAAAAACATTCACAGGTTTAAAAAAGATAATACCTTTAAAAGTCTGCACTTGTGGTTCCTTTTTAAATACCTTTTACTAAAAATAGAATTCTCAGAGTGACCAGAACAAACACAGATTAGATGAAAAGTGAGACTGATGTGAATTAAAGTAGCTGAAATGTAAGCCCATGTTGTGGTAATCTGAAGTGTTAAAGCACGCCCTTCATCTAAGAAATGCAAAATATTTTCAAAACAAGCATCGTGTGACACTTAGCAGATTGAGTCATATTATTACAGCTCTGCAGAGCAGGTAACTCACTGAGCAGAGACTTGGAGATGTTTTGCTAAAATATAGACCCTTTTTTTCTTAACGCAGCTCAGAATTATCCATTTAATGCAATAGGTTTTCATTTCACTCTAGTAACCTGATTACTGACAAAATACTAAAGGATCTTATTATCATTTAAATTACAAGGGTTAGTGAAAAGAAAACAAGTACAGTACAAATGGGGATAATAAGGCTTCAGGTGTTCTTTATTAGTAGCTTTTATGCTGTTCTGCAGTTCCCAACCACACTGTAAATTTGACTACTTTAGCACTTTGTACCCTGTTCTCAAATTTGGGATTTTCTTTATCCCTTCTCCCATGTGCTCCAATAGCACGTATTTCATAATCTGCAGATTAGTTTAATTTTTCCACAGTAATGGAAACAGCAAAGAGCTCCAAGCACTTGAGCTGCCAGCTGGAAATTGCAGTTCCCAGCTCCACCTAAGCAGAAATAAAGGATTCCCCAAAGGAGGGGTGAGTAGTAGCCTCAGAGATCCAACGGCAAAGCCTCGGTGGGAATGATGGAAGAACAATGTTATTTCTGCTCAGCAGCTACACAAGCGCCATGAAAGAGACACCAAATCGAAGGCCAGAGAAAATCAAGCACCAAGGCTTGTGCCTTCTATGTCACAGTCAGGCAGGAGGGGACCTATTGTTCCCCTCACGTAATTTCTAGGGGAGCTTCCTACCTAATCATACACCCTCTGTTTGATTCATCTTTTGTCTTCTCTTATTTTTGGTTTCCCTTGGGTTTTTTGTTGTTGTTTTGCTTTGTTTTTGTTTGTTTTTTACATATATGCTTCAACCATTGGCTCTCATAAGTTCTCAAACTATACTCAGTGATTTTTTTTTTCTTTTTGTTTTTATTCAGTGAGTTATTTCTAGGCAGCTGATACATGCAGGCTAAAATTTTAAAAACATTACTGATAGTTCTATTTCTGGAATTAAGACTCTTGTTACATTTGCTTATTTTGTTTTAGGCCTTAATCTAGCCCATCTACCTCTGTTTGTATGAGTTCGAAGCTCTGACTCGTCTCCTATGCATGCTGTCTTTACAAGGGAAATTTCAGAAGAGCCATTTCTGAAGGAGGGAGTAGTTAAGAGTTCTCCATTGAATATATAACTCAAAGATATGAAACACAGATGGAAGCTGAATTCATATACAACATGAATGGAATTGCATAAATATTGGAAAACAAAGTTGAAGCGAGGCATGTGATTTTGTGTATGTGTATGTGTATGTGTATGTGTATGTGTATGTGTATGTGTGTGTGTTTTATTAAATCTGATAATTAACAGAAAACCCCTGTCTCTCAGTACTTCCAAAATAGCAGCTCAGTACCCCCAGCTTCACAGGACAGAAACACTTTTAATTTATCCAAGGGAAGTCAAGTTTTAGGGACACTAAAGTCCCAAACTACTCTGATCTGTGTTGTATGAAAGGAGAGAATGTTAGCATTCCCCTTAACAAGGCTGGAAGAGGCCCTCAGGCCTGACAACACACAAACAGTTAAGGCATTGCTACCTACTACCAAAGTATTCAAATCTGAAGAAGCTCTCCTTAAAAAAAAAAACACAAGGAGGTGGAAACACAAAATTAAGAACATAAGTGAATATATATTTTGGAAAGAGAAAATAAATTGCATCAAAATATAATATAAAATCCAATAAATACACTAAACCTCACACAATATAGAAAATTGCATATTTTACTTTAAATAATTAATTGGCTGATAAATAGATTTTTTGGCTTTATACTCTGAAAATATACACGAAATTAATTTTAACACAAGAGGAATTCAAATTTTTAAGTTTCTAAGTTGTTGCTACATTGCACTGGCTACAAAAATATGTAATCAAATTACTCTTATACTACTTCTATTGACTAAATTAATGAGGATGTGTAGGAATTTTGTTATGGGACATTTTTCTGGTCTATAGTGCTGCATTTTTAACAATGTGCTATTTCAACATGGTTTTGTTCTGGTTTGGTTTTGTTATATTGTTGCTGTTGTTGTTGTTATTATTGTTTTCCCCAGTGATAAGGGTCAAATCCTAGGCTTCACACATGCTAGGCATGGGCTTTACCATTAAGCCACATGGATCCCTGGTCCCTAAAACTTGCTGCTTTTTTTTCTTCTTCTTTTGCATGCAGAGGATCAAACTCAGGGCCTCATGCATGCCAGATGAGTGCTGTACCGCTGAGCCACACCCCAGCTCCCTCCTCTGTTTATTTTTTTTAGACAGGGTCTTACTATTTTGCTCAGACTAGCCTCAAACTCCTGGCTCCAGTGATCCTCCTGCCTCAGCCTCTGGAGTAGCTGAGCCTACAGGCATGTGCCACTAAGCCTGGTTCTTTCTGTGGCATTTCATCAGAACCACTCAACTTTCTGAGGACAAGGTATGACATATTCTCAGCCATCTGACACTTCAGGGTGCACTGTGCTGTGTGCTAAGAGAGAGGGTGCAGTCACTGTTTTCAGAGCTGTCTTAAAGTTTGTGATGTATAAACAAAGGGATTAGCTCAATCTTATTTTGCATAATTCTTGTCCAATCCATTTATCATCAGATGGTCTGCATCACTAAATATATTTCTGACAAGCGAGAACTATCCATTTTGATTAGATGATGATAAGGGAACGCTCTGTTCATGATTCTAGACTTCTGTTGATTAGAAAAATTCTCCAGACGAGCTTCTCTGTGCATACTTTCTAACTCTTTTTCTTCTTCCACTGCCTGCATGCTTCCATGCCTGGTGCTTTGGGATACATTCCTATGACAATAAGATTTTTGGTCTTGTCCCTTCCTGTCACAATGCCAGGTGAGCAGCAGATGTTTCCTAGAAGCAACTCTTTCAAAGAAATGCCTAATTACACATGGAAGTGACTGTCAACCATTGCATTCCCCAAACACACCGCCAATTACTAAATTGCACACCAGAGGAAGAGGGAAGGAAAGCCTGAGTGAGACAGCAGTGTTAATCAGATGCAGTTTAAAGTTTGCAAATTTGGTATGGTGGTTTTCGCCTATAATCCCAGCTATTCAGGAGGGAGGCAGGAGGAGCTGAAGTTCAAAGCCAGCCTGGAACACGGCAAGACACTATCTCAAAAAAAAAAAAAAAAAAAGTTTGCAAATTTTACACAATTGTAAGCCATGCAAATACTTTGTTGGGGCTCTTCCCAGGGCTTTGGAATGAGCTATTCAGGGAAGAACCTTGAAGCATAAACTCCACTGGCTTCACAATAATTTCTGTCTTTAACCTACTTGCTCTTTTAAAATGAAATGGTAGACAAGTGCTGTGTCCATGCCTGTAATCCCAGCTACTCAGGAGCTGAGGTGGAGGGATCTCAAATAAAAGGCCAGCCTGGGCAGCATGATGAAACCTCACTTAAAAAGGAAAAAAAAAAAAAAAAAAAAGATAGTAGCTTTAATTGATGGTAGATTAAACTATATATGTAATTATAAATGTTAAAAATTAAAGTCATTACTCTGTATTAAGATCTTACTCTGGCTTGGACATAGTCTGATTGTGTCCCCCAAGTCTTCATGTGTTGAAATGTAATCCCCTTCTGAAGCATTAAGAGGATGAAAGGTAATCTGACCATGGTGTTTAGAGATGGGGGTGGCCTTTGAAGGGGCTGAGGGTTAGACAAGGTCATTAAGGCAAAGCCCCAGGATTGACTCCCAGTGGCTGCGTGAGAAGAGCGAGAGACCAGAAGAGACGCAGAGCACACAGGATCCTCACCTCTTGCCATGAGGTGCCCTGCTCGACTCTAGGACCCTGCCAGGGCGAAAGCCATCACCAGATGTGGCCACTTGACGATGGCCCTCTGAACTGGGAGTCAAAATAAACTTCTTTTGTTTACTATTCACCCAATCGGTAATACTGTGTTATTGACAACAGAAAGGAGACTAACACAGGCCTAGAAGCATATATGCAAACATACTGGAAAACATAATAAAAATAATGAAAAGGAATTTCACTCATACACTAAAATAGCTCATTTGTGTTACATCAAGCAATGGCTTTCTCTGTCTCTCACATTGCTCTATCTGCTTCCTGCACTTAGCAACAAGAAACTACAGTAACTACGTATTTTTCTTATCTAGCCTCCATTCCTTAAATGTCTCTTTTTCCCAGGATTTTGTTATTTAAAAGATATAGTTTGAAATTTTCCAGTAAAACTCCAACTTCCTATTGTGGATTATCCGAGTCCATGTTGATTCTGTACATTAACTGGTAGGAAAACAAACAAATACGAATTTGTGGACAAATTAAGATAACTACATCTGTCAGGTTTACAGTCTTCCGCTCTACCAGTTGAGCTATCAAAGGGCGCACAAAGATAACAATGAATCAGCTAAAATGTCAACACAGGGCTGGTGAGATGGCTCAGCGGCATAAGCGCCTGCCTGGCAAGCAAGAGGGCCCAAGTTCGACTCCCGGAACCCACACATGAAAAAAGGGCCGGTGATATCGCTCAGCGGCACGGGCGCCTGCTGGCGCTCAAGGTCCTGAGGTCGATCCCCGGTACCCACAAAAAGAAAAAATAAATAAAATAAAATAAAATAATGTCAACACATAAGTCGCCTTTTTCCTGAGTCTAATATTAACTTGAACTTCACAGTTTTTTTCTATTGATCTTTTATTAATCTTGCAAATATTTGCTGTAAATAGAATCTGTGGCATCGTGAACCAAATAGCAGAGATTCAAAAAACAAATAAACATTATAATGGCAAACCACAATTGAATCCATGAAGGAAATGTGAGGATAAAATAAGTGAAGACCTGATCTAGTTTAGTTTTTACTGGGGTGAGAAAAGAGGGAATCAGAGAAGGTTTCCCAGAGAAAATGACTTTTGATTTGGGCCTGAAGTATGCATTATTGTTTACACAGTGAAGGGAAGGAAACAGGTGTTACAAATGGAGGGCTCCCATGGTTTGAATGTGTCCCCCAAATTTCATGTGTTAGAAACTTAATCCTCAAACTGATATGTTCATGGTATTTGGAGTGGAACCACTGGGAAGTAGAAAGCTCTCTCTGGCTTGCCCACTCTGTCCCCACCATGGGAGGTCTCGTGCCATGTTAAGATGCAGCATGGTGACCTTCACCATGAGGCTAACACCATGCTCTTGGACTTCCCAGCCTCCAGAACAGTGAGCAAAATAAACCTCTCTTCTTTATAAATTACCCAGTCTCCAGTGTTTTGTTATAGCCACAGAAAACAGACTAAGACAGAGGTGTAGTATATGAGAAGGTCATAGGAAATGAAGGAGTACAACCATTCAAAGCACTGAAAGGAGGTTTGTGTGGCTGAAGCCCAGTGAGCAAGGAGGATCCTTGCCCAAGGAGGAAGCTAGAAATTAGGCAGATCCGATCATGCCAGGAATGAGACAGTACGTGATTACAGAGTTTTAAACAAGGAGGGCCACAGTCAGATTTAAACCTTTAAAAAATATTTTTGAGTTTGAAATGAAATGGAAAAGTTGGGAGTGCTGATATTTCTCTCCTTCTAATCCCTTTGACTTTTGAACAATGTCAATGTTTTAACAGTCATAAACTCACAGTGAAAAAACTTATTCCTCAACAAGAATACAAACTAAAACAAATGAACCTTATATTTCAGAAGAATAACATAAACACACTGGAGGGGGTAGAGGTAAGAAGGGGCATTTCAAGAAATTGTGAACACAGTACTTCTACATACTTCCATTCTGAAGACAGTGAACTGTAATTAAATATGGAATATATTATTTTCAATATTTATTGTAAAAAAGAGGTAAAGAAATAGATAAGAATTGTATGTGTGCCCATGTATGTATATATTTCTCAGCACTATCCACTAAGAAATTTTAGAAGTAATCACTCCCTAGTAACTATGAAAATTTTTCTAAATTTAGGCTTCTAAATACAATTTCCACTAAAAAGAACCAAGGCTCCTTGGGAAAATGACTGATTCCAGTGTAGGACACGGAACATGTCAGATGAACCTGGAACATCTTATTGTGGGGAAAAGTAAGAAAGCCATTTAAAAATTACAGGGAGGTCGAAAGAGCTGAGGAGCCAGTCTGAGGAGGTCTTACATGGCTGAATCTGGGGCTCGTTTCAGCAGGAGAATAATTATATTTAATTTAAACCCACTGAAGGAATTAATGCATGAATTCATACTAGTGTGTAAAGCACAGGAAGGGAAGAAGAAAGGAAGGAAGGAGGACAAACTTTTATATGACAAATATTATAATTAATTTAAATAACAATCACCAGTGGATACTTAAAACTAGTGAGTGAAATTTTGATAATGAACCAGAAATCTATGCAGTCCTACAATGTACTCTCTTCTTTCACTAGAAGAGAGTTGTAAGTCAAGAGGAGAAAAATAGAGGACCCTCCTTCGCAATGGAGGACCCTTAAACTGATAATCACAGTGAACATCATCAGCATTAAGGGGAATCGAACTCATGTGCCCCATGGTACCATGAACCGAGAAGTAAATATCATCTTTGTAGTATTCCTGCCAAAAGGAAACACACTCAATCTAACCATGAGGAGACAGCAAACAAACCCAAGCTGAGAAACGTCCTACAAAACAACTGGCCTACGTTCTTTCAAAATGCCAAGGATGCGAAAGACTAGAGCAGACTGGAGAAGTGTTCCAGGTTAAAGGAGACTAAAGAGATGCGACAGCGAAGTGCAACATGTGAGGCTGGACTGAATATCAGACCCTAACTTTTTCTTTCTTTAGTTTTTATTTTTTTAATTTTTTAAAAATATTTTAAGGGCTGGTGAGATGGCTCAGCGGCGTAAGCGCCTGCCCGGCAAGCGCGAGGGCCCGAGTTCGACTCCCGGAACCCACATACGAAAAAGGGGCCGGTGATATCGCTCAGCAGCACGGGCGCCTGTTGGCGTGCGAGGTCCTGAGGTCGACCCCCCGGTACCCACAAAAAAAATAAAAAAAAAAATTTTAATCTTATTTTTAAATTAAATTAATAATGTCAACTCCTCAAGAGACACTTAAAGATAATTTACTTAAAACAGCAATCAAAAAGACTGGGATAAAATATTTGGAAATTAATATCAGATAAAAGATTTATAATCAGGTTATTATTATTATTCCTTTTATTTATTTTTTTAACCTAGTGATGTCAGGAATTGCACCCAGGTCCTCATGAATGCTAGGCAAGCACTCTAACGCTGAGCTATATTCCAGCCCTTGCACTCAGATTGTACAAAGAACTTTCAAAGAGCAACGGTAAGGAAAGAAACAACCCATTTTTTTTAAATGGGTAGAAGATTTGAACAGACATTTTACCACAGATATATGGACAACAAATGAACACATAAAATGACACTGAACCTCATTAGCCGTCAGGGAATGAAAATTAAACCCAAAATGAGATAACACTGCATACCTATTAAATTGTGAAAATTTAAAACACTGTCTAAAAGGTGTTAGCAAAAGGGTTGTGGTTGTAGGTCAATTGTAGGACTTTTGCTGAGCATGCACAAGCATGTGGAAAAAAAGCATTGGCAAGGATGTGAGGCTACTGAAACTCTCACACACTAGTGGTGGAAAAATGATGGACCAACCACTTTGGGGGAAAAAATTGCCAATTTCTTAGGATGCTAAATGCACCGAAATCATGTGACCCAGCCACTCCTCTCCAAGATATTCCTCAAGAGGAATGTACACATATGTCCATACAAAGACTTGTACATAAATGTTCACAGAAATTTCATTTGTAACAGCTGATCAGAAGTCTAGTCCAAGTTACATCATCTCTAAATTTAATTATTATAATACCTTCCTACTTTTGTCCTCAACTTCAAAAATGCAATCTTTTTTCCCATCCCCTTTCCCTCCCTTTCTTTCCCCCTCCCTCCCCACTCTTTCCATCCTTTGTTCCCTTTCCCATTTGTAAAAGATCTCCCCACTTCCTATTACCTATCTTTTATTTAGCTCATTATTTATATTTTAGGTTTCTCATATAAGGGAAACCATGCAGTATTTGAGCTTGTGTGTCTCATTTATTTCACTTAACGTTATGGTCTCATCCATTTACCCATGAATGCCTCAAGTTTATTGTTCTTTGTAGCTGAGTAGTATTCCACTGTGTATAAATACTACATTTTCTTTATTCATTATCTGTTGATGGGTACTTCATTTCCAATATGTAGCTATTACAAATTGTACTGCTATAAATATGAGTATGCATGTATCACCATAATATGATGCCTTTAACTCTTTTGGGAAAATACTTAGAAGGAGAAATAAAACAATGCTGAGATGCCATCTTACTCCAGAAAGAATGGCTATCATCAAGAAATCAAATAACAAATGCTGGCAAAGCTGGGGAGGAAACTGGTGGGAATGTAAACTAGTACAACCACTATGGAAATCAGTGTAGAGATTCCTCAAAAAAATCAAAAATAGAAATCCCATTCCACCCAGCTATTCCCCAACAATGCACTCTTAAAGTACTCTTAAAGTAGGAGTCAGATAATCTTTTGAAACATTAAAAGAATACATATGTACATATACCAACTCCCCATGATGAATATAACCATTATGTACTGCAAATATGTGCTGATAAAATGTTTTGAAAAAAAAAAGTTAAAAGAAAGCAATAAAAGAGTACGATCATCCCCTGCTACATGAGTATAGTTATCCCTTGGTATCTGCAGCAGATTGGTTCCAGTACCCCGCCCCTTGGACACCAAAATCTGGGAATGTTTAATTTCCTTATATAAAATGGCATAGCACTTGCATATAATCTACATGCATCTTCCTATATACTTTGAGTCATCTTTAGATTAATTATAATGCACAGTACAATGTAAAAGTTATGTAAATAGTTGTTACACTGTTTTATCTAGGGAATAATGGCAATTAAAAAAGTCCACACATGTTCAGTACAGATACTCTTCATATTTTTTTCAAGTTGTTTTGATCTGTGGTTGGTTGAATCTGCAGATCCAGACCCCAAGGATACAGAGGGCCAAAAGGATCTGACTTACTCTTCCCACACTTACTCATCTGACATCATCTCCTACCTCTATGGATTACTCAGGTTCAGTCGCCGGATCTCCTTGAGTTTCCTCACTTGCTCCAAGCCGGCTCCTTCTTTGGGAATTCTTCACTTGCTTTTTCCTCTGCCTGGACATTTTTTGCTCAGATACCCACTTGATGACTCCCTCACTTCCTTCAGGCCTCTGTAAGTTGCTGTCTTCTTGGGTACTCTCTTGGACAATCCTATATAAAACAGCTAGCTCCTCACCACCTCTCCTCAACCCCTTCCTTAATTTATTTTGCTCTGTAGATCTCCTCACCATCCAACATACTTCTTATTTACCCGTTTATTTATTGTGTGTATATTCTCAGTATAAGCTCCATGACAGCAAGAACTTCGCTTTCTTCCCTGCTGTGTTCCCTGGCAACTAGAATAGTACTCAGCACATGGACATTGAATAAATTCTTGTTCATTGTATTGGTATTTTAAGTTCATCATCTTTAGTCTTTTATTTGATCTCTATAAACTGATTCTAAAAATAATTTCAAATGATAACCCATTACATTAAGTGTATTTTATTCCAATTCTATGTGTTGTGTTTCAAAGTGATCTCTCACTGTCCATTGCTTCATCCCAACACTCATTAGTCCATTTAATTTTAAATCTGATGATACTCCCTGATCTGTCTCCTTATGCTATTCCAAAGTGTTATGCTATTTTGTCCACTTCATTTCTCAAAATCTGTGCTACCTGGAGAGAGGAAAAAGGATTAGATGCAGATCTAAGAATGTACAGTAGGCATTTTTCTAGTGGCTTGGGAGGGAACTAACACTTTGAAGAGTTAGAGGAATCTGACATTAAACATTAATTAGATGGGTAGGTGGCACTATTTTCTTAACCCTGATTCTTTGGTCGATTAGACTATACACAGTATTTTATAGCTGCTGCTCTTATAATGTCCTCCTACATTATGATAATGATTGACAGGCATAATTTCATCACCTGCAGTTTTATTGTCAAGGATGCATAATATTTATCACAATATGTAACTGAATTAAGAAAGCAGAATTTATCCAAAATGGCTGCCACTCTTGTTTACTTCCCAGTCTCTGAGTGAATTTTACTGGTTGATCCTGGTACTTACATAACCAACACAAGATAAGCTTCTTGTTGTGCCACCATTTTCTTACCTAGTCCCACTGAGGTAACCTAGTTGCTTAGGGAAATAAATCTGTCCCAGGAATTGCTTGAGATTCTTTGCTGCTTAAAGAAAAGTTATAATATGACCTATGTGAAGGATGTGAGATAACTTGAAAAGGACCAAAGAATCAAAAATAAGAATAAATCCTGAGAAAGAGTACTTGACAAAATTTGGAAACATAAAAGAAGCAAACTTAAGGAATTATAGAGGGAAGACTATTTTGATCTTCCAAGTAGGAGTAAAGGAAGGGAAAAGGAATAATGACTAGAGGACTGACACGTAGTTATTCATCTCTTCTACTTGGAATGGACAATATTGAGATTCAGTGAATATTGCTGACCAAAATTACTTCACAGGCAAATATCACTATAGGTGAGGATGTAACTGTAGCCCATTTTCAGTCTTCTTACCTTTATTTAATCTCACTTAATTGCCATATAGTGCTCTGCTATGCTTCATGGCCTAAATACCTTAACTGTTACTGTTCCCTGAAGTGGGTCACGATAAAGCGTAGTCCAAAACTATAAAAATGAGGTGTTAGGACCCAGCAAATGTTTACCACAGGTGTTTTTAGCCCTAAAAAATTACTAACACACATCTCACACAAAATACTATAAGCTACTCTTACAGATCATCCTGCAAGATCTATGACCCCTGTGCAGAGGACCGGGAGGAAAGCTCCCTGTTCCTTTGATTCTCTTCCCTCTTCCTACACAGATGTCATGAAGACGTCTGCCTGACAACAGTCAGCTTGTCAAATTAGACAAATCTGCTTTGTCATCTTAAAAAAAAAAAAGGTATCCAAAGAAAAGATGTCAGAAAAATATATGCTTTACCTTTCCCTCAGCCCATTCCTTGCTAATTATAAAAAGAATGAAGATGCTAGATGGTTTTATAATTCTCTTAATTTTGATGTTCCCTCCTGAAAAATGAATCTTTATTACACTGAAACCCATAGTTGTATGCATAAAATGGTTTTGATATGGAGAGAAATTGCTTAAGAGTGGGTAGTAATATACGTGGCCTTTTCACCTATTTAAATGCTTGATCCAATATGCAGATAACCTCGGCTGTTACAGAGGAGAAAGGAAGTTGAACAGAGAAAATAAAGCAGGTTCCCTAAAGGGTTTGAAAAGCAATTCTGAGTTTCCACAAAATGTTAGACTTGCGGATGACACATGTAAAATGCTGGCACTCCCATATCTGTTTCCTCTCCTTTTTCCTCCGTTCAAATTTATTCCCTCTTTCTACATCTCAACTACAGTGCTATGTATAATATAAAAGACAATGAAAAAAATCACAGAGACCATCTCTTATGCCCACTTGGCTGTGTATACTATTAAAAATTCTTATTGGCCAGACACTGTTATTTAGAATTACTTTGTATGACAAGTGGGTACTTAATGGGTATAATCTGATTTGTAAAGTTCTCTTTAGACTCTAGTTGCCTGTGCTATTTCAGCTACTAAGCAATTCAACTCCAAACACCAGCTCTTTGGTGGATGTTTGTCTTTGTTGACTGCTTGAACCATTTAACATCCCTGATTTCCTTTTGGGAAAATGCCATTTCCTTGTGGTATGTGGTCATAGTGGAAAGACAATTGCTTGTTTCTGGAAACCAAGCACTCCTGGTCTTTTTTGTAGTAGACCCACAGCTCAGATGTGTGACTTAACTTCATCCAACCAGGTTCTCCCTTGGGACTATGAAGTTTGAATGAGTGTTGCAAGGTGAAGAGAACATTGTAAAGATGATTGCAGTAGCAACAAAAGAGAGAAGGAGTGCTATCCAAGGTTGTTTGTTTGTTTGTTTGTTTGTTTGTTTGTTTTGGTCAAGGGATGGTTGTTGTTTCTCCTGATTCTGGATCCTTTAAATGTCCCCTTGTTCTTCTCTGTTCCAAAGCCCGCCTTGTAGCCTCCTAGCCTGTTATCTGATAGTCACAGGTATTTCCATCCCCAATCCTGCCACCAAAATCTTAAATAAATTTGCTTGTATTTAAGGCAACAGTAGTTTGTTTCTATTGATCACAGTTGGAGCAACTGATAAGTGACTCTTCAAAAGATAATTTGCCAGCTATTTTTATTTCAGTGAAATACATGGGAGAAGAAAATGTGATAGGGTGTTGCTCTGCTGTATGGAGAAATAGACCACATAATTGGTAAAGAAATATATTTTTAAACTACTTTTTCTTTTAAATAATTTCAGTATGTTCTGCGAAAATGGAAGCCAAATTTTAAAGAAAAAGGGGCAGTCAGAGATGTGAAAGACTGTCCCTCCACTTTATGACAGAGTTACAGAGAAAGATATTAATAGATGAAACCAGAGCCTTTAAACTTGACATAGTGTGAAGCCTGAAAAACTCTAAAATTTCTCCAGATTAGAAAAAGTGCTGGATAAAGACTGAATGATCAGAGTCATGGCAGTAAACGGAGTAGATGTGACAAGTGGATGAGCCATCAGTGGCCCCAATTAACACTTTTGTTGACAGCCAGCTGAGTCATGAAATGATTGAGTGAAAAATACAAATGAGCGGCGAGAAGTCCATGAGTGAGGGAAGAGAACATGAGAAAACAAAATTGTACACTCCTATACAAAGTTTGGTAATGACTCCCTTTGTTAATGCTAGCAATTAACTTACTGAAAAATTTTACTGTGTGTCACCAATTTTATTAGGCTGTTCCCTGAAAATAAGACCTAGCTGGAAAAGAATCAGCCTTGAAAACTAGAGATCAAAAATACCAGCTCCAATGAGCCTATCCTTGACTTGCCTGCCTTACACAGGAGCCACTGAGCAAGAGAAATAGCGATGGCAGGTGAGGCAAGGATAGACTTAAATGCATGTAAGAAAAATCAGTCATATTAATGCTTAAGTTAATTTTCAGCATCTATACCTGTGAGGTAAGATTTCAGGGCTCCAACTTGCAATATATTTGCCTTCTTTCCTGTGTCTTTAGCGCCTCCCCCTTCCTCAGACGGAAACCCAAATTTCCCATTTTAGATTAAAACCTTTGGCGAAAGAATGCTCTGTTTTAACATTTTAAAAACACTGAAAGATACTCATGAAGCTTGTCTGCCATTTATAGTTCGATGGATACCTTTATTCAATGCTTGGCACTGAGTGTATCTCAGTGGGGGAGACCTCTAGGAGAGTCCTGAACTTGTTGGGAATGGTGGCGTAAGTGTATCATCCTGAGAAAGAAAAGGGGAAGAGAAAGGGACCCTAGAGCCACAGAGACAAACTTTATCACCATTTTAGTTATTTCCTAGGGTCTCATTTGGAGAGTTTGGAAAATGTTATGGGGGGCAGAGAAAAATCTGCTCAATGTTTAACACTTCTGAACACTTTCTCGAGGATTGCAAGAGGAAACTACAAAAGCTTTTATTAAAACCCAAGCATTTGTAATACATTCTTATTTATACATTGCCTTTCTTCCCAGAGCTCTTGGGACTTTGCAGTCACATTACAATTCAGCCTCGATTTATCTTCACAAGTGTGTCACCAAAGTGCGTAAGGAGCAGGCATAACTCTATTATCTTCAGATTACAGATACAGAAATGAAAGCGGAGAGAGATAAAGCAATTTATCTATGGCCTCGCTATGTGGAAGTGGTTGAGCAGGGCACAGACCCGTCATGCAATAGATACCTCTCCTGTCAGATAAGGACACCAGTGTCCAAGCCCAGCTGGGACCCGTCTTTTTCTGAACCTTCGTCCCTGCTGATGGGAGTCTGGGAAGATGGGTGCCGAGTAGATCCTATTCAGAGAAACAATAATGAAAAGTTTGGTCTCTGACAGATCATTTTACACTATTGCTATTCATGTGAGCCAGCACTTCCGGCTAAAGTTCAGAGCAGGGATCTGCCCATTAGATGAACATGTGTTTACCATCCAGGCCGTGGAAACCCTCCCCTTCCAAAGCTTGCACCCTAGCGTGATTGTGCAAGCCCTCTACAGCTCCACCACAGATAAATGGGCTGGATCCTAAGCCAGTATCGCCGCCCGCCACATCAGAACCACACCACAGCCACTCCTTAGTGTAAAACTGGGACACACACAACTGGCACGGAGCCAGCCTCTGAGGCAACACTTTCACTTTGATTTTCCATCAGTTATTCTCCTTTCAAAGGTCACTGTTCGAAAAATGCAAGGGAAAACCTAGCAGGAGCAGCGCTTGTTCATTATTTAACACTGAAGGAAGTAGAAATCTGCTTCCCTGTTTTTCGAGAAAAATGAAATGAAGTGGTAGGATAATTGTTTAAAATGAATGTTTAAGAGTAAATGATTAGGGCCGGTGAGATGGCTCAGCGGCATAAGCGCCTGCCTTGCAAGCGCGAGGGCCCGAGTTCGACTCCCGGATCCCACATACGAAAAAGGGGCTGGTGATATCGCTCAGCGGCACGGGTGCCTGTTGGCGCGCGAGGTCCTGAGGTCGTCCCCCCGGTACCCACAAAAAAAAAAAAAAAAAAAAAAAAAAAAGAGTAAATGATTAGGCAGGAGTGGTGGCATGGGTTTGTAATCCCCTCTTTCCCCAAAAATAAGACCTAGCTGGAAAATAATCAGTTTTGAAAACTAGAGATCAAAAATGCCAACCCCAGTCAGACTAACCTTGCCTCACCTCCCTTTCTTGCTTTGTGGCTACTCTGTAAGGCAGATAAGGCCAGGATAGACTAATTGGGGGATTAGGTCTTATTTTGGAAGAAACACCCTCTAGCTACTTAGGAAGCTGAGGCAGGAGGATCATGAGTTGGAGGCCAGGCTGGACAATTTATTGAGAAACTATCTCAAAAATAAAATAAAAAGGCCTGGAGATATAACTTTGTGCTCTATGAGTTCAATCCCCAGTGCCAAAAAAAAAAAGCAAATGGTTAAGAGAATTTATTTTAGGAAAAGATATATAAAGTTTTAAATCAAAGTCTTATTGCTTATGATTGTGACAAACTTGAATGCACGTAAGAAAAACTAGATTAAAAATCTGTGAATGGCTTATATGCAAACTGTTCGCTTTGTCACTTAAAAACAAATCAAAATAAAATCCCCTTCTATTTTTACAGCCTTCTTGTCCCCTAGTTCCCTAAATAATATTATTATTATTATCAAAATATTATTTCCTCTCACAAAATTTGTTTTATATTTTCTTTTATCTATGCTTTGTTATAGCATCTCTGCTACTTAAAATGTACATACTTCCCCCTCATCCCAATTAGTAACAATAAGAGATTTGATTCACCAGGAAGCTATAAGAATTTTAAATTAATGTGCAAGGGGCCAAGGGTGTACCGCAGTGGTAGAGCACTTACTTAGCATGCATAGGGTCCTATGTTCAATCTCCAGCACACATCTAATAACAAGGCCTCAAGAAATGTAGTGGAAAAATTATGCAAACTACAAGAAGAAATGCACAAATCCAAAATCAAAGGGGAGATTTTAACACAAGTCTTACTAACTAATAGAATAGAGACAGGAAATCAGTAAGGATACAGAAGACTCAAATAACATGATAGCAAACCTGACCTTTTCCAGTACACATAGAATATTTACAAAAATTATCCCCTCAAGAAGTTAGAAAAAGAACAGGAGATTGCATTACAGAGAATTGTAAACTAAAGAAATAGTAAAGTTGAGAGCAGGAATGATGGTCTTTGTCGCATATTTCTGTTGTTATTTGTTTTTTAACAACTCTTTCAAATACAGAAACCATTTCTTAGATTACTGGCCCAAACAAAAACAGGCCATGGGCCAGATCTGTCCTGAGAAATATAATTTGCAGGCTTCTGTTTTAGATTACACAGACATCAAAAAGATCATGAGAAGATACTAGAAAAAACACCATACCAATAAATTTTAAAATTTAGATGACGTGGACAGAAATACAAGTTATCAAAACTAACACAAGAATATAAAATATAAATAGTCTATTAAAGAAACTAGATTCTCAATTTAATTCCTTCCCACAGTGGAAATCACAGGCCCAGATGGCTCTGCTGGGGAATTCTACCAAAAATTTAAACAGACTTTTTCAGAGAACAACAAAGGAGGGACTATTTCTCATCATTTTTGAAGAAGCATAATAACCTCAATATCAAATCATGACAACAACATTATGAGAAGGATAATGTCTAAGCCAGCAACATCCAGAACACAGACTGAAAAGTCCTACACAAAATTCTAACAAATTGGATTTAGCAAAATAAAAAATTTTGAGTTCATTCATAATGTTAAGAGAAATAAATCAGACACATGAGCTTAAATATCACCATTTCCTTTATATGAGAAAACCGAAGTATAAGTAATTTAAATAACAAAATAAAAGATAGATAATAAGAAAGAGGGAGGTAGATCTTTTGCAAATGGGAAGGGGACCAAGAATTAAGTTATGTACATGTACCAACTCCTCATGATGAATGTAATCATTAAGTACTGCAAGCATAGTATTAATAAAAGTTTAAAATTTTTTAAAAAATATTTAGTTCATTCCAAGAATGCAAGATCACTTAGAAACTTTTAAAAAATCAAATCAATGCAACTTATCACATTAATTGAATGAAAGAAAAGTCCTATGATGGTCTAAATAAATAGAGCAAATACTGTGACAAAATTCAGTGTCTACTCATAGTTTTTAAAAAGTCTTAGAAAACTAGGAACAGAAGGACATTTCTTTATTTTGATAAAGAAAATCAACAAGAAACTTTCAGCAAGCACTATGCTTAGGGTGAAATGGTGAAAGCTTTCCTACTGAGATCTGGAAAAGACAAGTACTTCTCCAATCACTGCTGCCATCCAACACTGAACTGAAGCTCCCAGGTGGTACAGAAAGGGAGCACAGCGAATACAGAAAAAGAAAAAAGGAAGACATGGAGAAGAGGAAAAAGATTGGAAAGGAAGAAATAAAAAAAATCTTAGATGATAAATATGTGTGTTCACAGAAATTGTCAGATACTGAATACACTTAGCATTACTGAGATTTCAGCAAGTTACTGCATAAAATGCAGAAATGCATTTCCTTTCCAACCCCAACTCATGAAGTGTATTCTTCTGTAATCTTCTTGAAGCTCCAGCTGCTTCTCACTGTGTGTCTTTCAACCAGTAATGAACAGAAAATAAAAATTTTAAATGATGTCATTTATAATGAAAAGAAATATATCAAACTATCAACTATTAAATCTAATTTAAAAAAAAATAGTCAGGGCCTCTATGCAGAAAACTACAAAACATTAGTGAGAAACTTTAAAGATTTAGACCCAATAAAAGGATAGACTAAGTTTACGAGTTTGAAGATTCAAACATGTAAAGATACATCAATTTTCTTCAAACCATTCGATAGACCCAATGAAATTCCAGCTAAAATCCTAATGCATTTTAAAATTTGTTTTATATGTATTGTGTGTGTATCTTACAGTGTATGACTATGTTACTTGTATGTGTCTTTATTTGGTTGTTGTTACAGAACTTGAAAGGCTAATCCTAAAATGAACATACCTTACAATGCAATGGGCAAGCCTGATTCAAAAATGAACATATATGGAAACGCAGTGAACTAACACTAGTGAGGATACCTTTGAAGAAGTACATGATGAGAAGACTTACAGTACAGGGCCCTGGCACGCTCCGAATATGACAGTAATTAAGACTATATAGTATTGTGATACATGTCAGCGATAGAGTCCTTGCATGGCATACATAAGACTTGGGGTTCAATTCCCAGCACTGCAAAAAATGTATATATATATATATTGATGAAAGGACAGAAGAATAAAACAATGAAATAAAAACAAGGCTCCAGAAATAGACCTGCACATAGATACATTCCTGAATTACGATTAAGATGGCATTTCAGAACAGTAGGAAAAGCATAACTTGACAGTACATGTTGGTGATAGCATTCAATATCCCATATCCCCATAGGGGAGAAAATGGACCCTGAACCCAATCACACACCAGTCAAAGAAACCAACTCCAGACGGATTGCAAATTTAAGTGGGAAAAATAAATCTTTGACGCTTCTGGAAGATAAATTTGAAGGATATCTTCAGGACTGAAGGTAGGAAAAGATTTCATAAACAGGACTCCAAAGACATAATCATAAAGGGAAAGATTGATAAATATTACTTTATTAAGTTTATTGGGGTACCAATAAGAGAATATGAAGTAAGGCACAAAGTGGGAGACTATTTTAACACATAAAAACAATTCCACAAAATTAATAATAATAAAGGTTAACAAGAAAATAGGAGAATGGGTAAGAAACTTTAACAAACACTTCACAAAAGATGATACCCAAATAGCCAATGAATATGTGATTATAAACGGCATTAAAATCATGGATTGATGTAAACTCAGAGGAAATAAAAACTAAATGCAAATGAGCTAACAGTGCAAACTCTGTGTGGATAAAATTTAAAAGACTGATAATAGCAATCAATCATTAAGGCAAATACAGAGCAACAGGAACTCTCATTTGCTGTAGTTTGACATGGAAATTTGGTACAATTGGCTGAGAAAAGAGTTTGCTAATATGTATAGAATGGAATATAAGCATACCCTGGAGATCAGCACTTTCACTCCTAGGAATAGATACATAGAAATGTGTGCACATGTGCACCAGGAGGGGTTGTTCCATTTTGGGTTTTGGTGCTGGGGATTGAACTCAGGGCTTCGTGCATGCTAGGCACGTGCTCTACCAACGCCATCCCCTAAAGTTGTTTATAAATGTTATTTGTTCTTGCTTCCAACTGAAAATATACAAATGCCCACTAAGAGTAAATTGGATAAATGAATTGCTATTATGTTTCTGTAATGGAAGATTATAAAGCAGTGAAAATTAAAAAAACTACAGGTACAGTCAAATCTGGATAAATTTCACAAATATGATATGTTGAACCACAGAAGCCAGCCTACTGTCACTGGATGGGGTCCGAGGAGGTCCCCCAAGAGATGAGGGGGACCTCAACTTGCCCCATGGAGTAGATGTGTGGACTCATCACAGAAAAGAATTTCAGGATGCATCCTTAAGAGACAGGCAGATTTATGAGGCAGAATTAGAAAGCGAAGGAGAATAAGGAAGAGGATTCCAGCTTGAGCAGCTGCACAGGGCTCACTGGGAAGCAGTGCAGACTAGTCCACTCATGACGGGTTAGCTGAGGTGGGCCAGGTCCAGTGGATCACAACCCTTCTGGCTTGGGGGCAGTTTGGTTCCCATGAGCAGACTGCTCCTGCTAGGAGGTCCTATCTCATGTAGGGTGTTACTTGAGGCTCTGCTTTTGCTGGAACCTGAGGTGATGACACTTTTAGGACAATGGCTGGAGACCTCTAGGCATTGCTCTAGGGGCTCTGAAAGTGGACTTTGTAAAAGTTGGCAATTAAATATCCCTGCAAATCCTGAGAAGTTCTTAAGTTACTCTCGTCCTGGTGTCCCCAGTCTTGGAAGGGGATGAAAAAGGCTGGGTAAACTTAGGGCTCATAAACGTTGAAGTACAGACACTCCTCACTGACGAACTCGCCTACGTGCAGAGCGGAGCGCGGCTCTGACCCAGAGTTTTAAGGTGATAAGGGAGATAGAAATGAAAGCAGAAGTGCCAAACTTAAAACTGTAGTTTCCTTGTCTCCTTTCTATCTTTATTTCTTCTATACAACCTGACTCCATTTACTATAAAATTCAAAACAGACAAAACTTAGCAAGAGAACTTGGAGATATATGCCTAACCGTAAAACCCTAAAGCAAGCAAGGAGTTGATTACAATAATGGCCAAATGGAGATGGGGGGAAGAGAAGATGGGCTTTCTGGGTACAGACGGGATTTCATTTCTTGATCTGGGGGTGGCTACTCTAACTAGTGTTTGTTTAAACTACACATTTGTGTTTTGCCCATTTTTCTATAGACTTTAATTTCAAAACTGCAAAGCTTTTAAGAACATCCTTCAGCGTGGCCCACCAGTGTGGCGCCCAAGGACACTGCAGCTAGTAGCAAAAGACCTGTTAAATTCAGCCCTGGCCTCTGTGTTGCACCTTAAATCATCTTATGTGAAAGCCCATCCCTACTGAAGCCATCATCTCATTGGCTTGCACGCAGGACTTGAATTTTCTTTTTATGCAAGACGAATTGTACGGGTTTTGCAGGAGAGAAAGAACAGCAAACAGCTTCAATCACATGAAGTTTTAACTAAGACTTTTCTAGTAGAAGAAAAAATTATCAGCAGCTGCTCTATTTATGCATATTCTAGGGCTGCCACAGGAGCACTCTGCTTCCTCCTAAGTGGGCTCGCACACAACCACCGGCGTGCAGCAGCAAGGACCCTGGCCCATGTGTCATCCACCACAGGGAGGAACCATGAAGCCCAGAGAGTGAGCTCTTTACTGCGGAGCCTCCTGCCGTCTTCAACAGGCTTTTAATGTATTGGCTTTGGCAATCTTCGCCAGCCTTGTCATCCCAATTAAGTTTTATTAAAACTAAAACAGAAGTGCTTACAGCTAAAGGGTTATGGTAGAAAGTTCTTAAAAGTCTGAATCGGGGTCCTGATTTCTTAGCAAAATGTTTTCCCAGTTCATGAACCTCAGTAAGAAAAAATCTAAAGGTCACACTTATATTCTTGTAGCTTCATTTATTTTCCTCTTTTTCAGTCTATCAGATGAATGTTTACCCTCTCGATGTTGAAAAAAAATCTCCATTTGGTGAAAGAAAATCTACATTTAAAAATCTCCACTGACCTTCACACTTCATCAACTAAACCTTCACTTTTCCCTGACCGAAATCTCAAAACTACTGACTGTAGAAAAGGACAGATACCTACAGCAAAAGAAATCAAATGGGAATTTTAATATGCTCATTACAACTGAAGTTAAAGCCACTTATTTTATAAAGAAAAAGCAACAAGCCTTTTCATGCTAGAACATATACCGGCTTCTTGAATGAAGTTCGGTGGTCAAGACTAGGGGGAAAGTGATTTGTTTCTGATGGCAGATAAAAGAGAATTTTTAAATTCAGGTTAAATGCTAGAGAATCTCTTAATGAAGATATTTTTCAGACTAGAGTAACCTCCCAAGGGAAGCAATTTGAAGTCACATGGTTTGAGACATTTAAACTGTAGTGGAATAAACTCCTCAAACCCACTACGAAGAAACACTCTTTGTAGAATTCATGGGAAAATTACTGGGATTTATAATAGGCCTTTTCTATGAAGGAGTAAGCCTATGAGGCAGACCTGCTGTTGAATAAATGTTATTTTAAATGGAGCCTGGCTGTATTTTAACCCAGCTGTAGACAAGGACGGAGACCTCTTCTTCTATGGAGAAGAACATGAATGGGTAGGTTAGCAAAAAAATTAATAGGGTTTCTTTTTTTTTTTTTTTTAAGTAGTACATTTCTTCCCAAAGCCTACCTAATTACGTGAGATTTTCTTCAAGAACCACGTGCTTCAACACTTATTTTCTTTGAACTATTTTCTAAATGTTATCTACCCTCAGGACTTCCAACGCCCCTCCTCTAATGAATCAGCATGGAACAGAGAAGAAACATTGTGAACGAACACAGCTTTGGATTTCAAGTGTTGGAATGTAATTCTGCCTTTTCGAGGTAAAATGAATTTGGCGGTGACCTTCCAAGGCTTTCCCACTGTGGGCTTGACCCAGCTCAGCTCTAATTAAACATATGGAGCTCCACAAAGAATAGATCACTTATTTGGAATCAGCCCTTGTGAGTTAGAAAAACTACCCTTTTGGAAAGCTTTCCCTGCAAAGAACACTTACCATTTTCTGTAAGCCTATTGATTTTTCCTCATTGTTGAGATGAAGAATGTAAACAGAATTGCATATTTATTCACTTTATTCTCTGATACCTTTGCTTCACAAGCTCAACAGCCTGTCCCTGGTGTATGAAAGGCTGCTGTTTTCAGAGCCGGCCTGTGAGCATGACTGAGGAGTGACCAGACGAATCTCCAATTATGCCCCCCAGTTAGGAGTCCCCTGCACTTCAAAACCCTTTTTTATAAGTTCATAGTTTTGACCCCGCTACCTTCTTTTCCCCTTGGTAATTGCTGGCTCTTGACAGCCACTGTTTGGCAGCCTGAAACATATGGCTAATTGAATTAGGGTTGGGAGAAGAATGAGCAGATTCCTAATTATAACCCACTCCACAGATCTGAAGCCCGCACAGACAGGGTACAAGGAAAAGGCTGCCGGCCCTCGAAAACATAATATTATACAGTGATTGTAGCAGGATGCAAATATTGCTGAAAATACCCAAGTTATCATTTATTCACAGGAGGCAGACAAAGATAGAGATTGGCCACTATCTACGGGGCTTTTGCAAATCTGGACACTGGATATCTGGTACTTCATCTCCTGAAATTCACATAATCATTCACTGGGGCACATTTACATTTCTAGTAAGGTAAATGCTTCATTTTCATCTTATAGATTGCTCTGCAGTCCCACCACTCCAGTTAAGAAGATACATGAATATATTTTTAAATGTGTGCTTTAATTTCAAATGAATTTTTCTATAGCAGTAAATGGTAGCATACTCCCTTTGAATTGCCTCACATAGGGTAAGGGGAAAAGCAGTAAATGAAACACACCAAGAATATTCATTCATCAAATGTCGTGAACATTTAGCTAACCATGCAAGGCCCAGTACTAGCTCTAGAACTAGGCAAAAGTGTATTCAGATAGTTAGCCATGGTTTCTACATTTTTCTTTTAGTGCTCAGGAAAATAAATAAAATGAACAATCGAGTACTCATGTAAGTTAGGTCATGGTATAGATAAGGAGAATATTACTTGACTAATGCTCTCCACTAGATTATAAATGTTATGAGTAAAACCTAGCACAGTGACTTGTGGTAGATGTTCAACAAATATTAGTTGTGAATTAATAAAGGAAGAAATGAAGTAATATATAGTTACATTGTGGGATACTAGAGAGACTTTTGTTTTTTTGTTTTTGTTTCACAATACTATGCATTGAACCCAGGACCTTTGCACTAAGGTATGCCTCTGGCCCTTTCTTTCTTTCTTTCTTTCTTTCTTTCTTTCTTTCTTGCTTTCTTGCTTTCTTGCTTTCTTGCTTTCTTGCTTTCTTGCTTTCTTGCTTTCTTGCTTTCTTGCTTTCTTGCTTTTTTTGAGACAGGGTCTCAAAGTCACCCAGCCTGGACTTGAACGTGTGATCCTTCTGTCTCACCCTCCCAGAGTATGGAGTGCAGGATTACACACCTGCAGGTATACCTCATCACACCTAGCTAAAGAGGCTTTTCTAAGTTAAGTCTTTAAATGAGTGGATAAGGTTATAGAGGATTTGATGGGGGTTTCTCTCTACTGAGATGGCTCAAGCATAGGCAAAACACTAAGATATGGACATATTTGGGTGGCACAATTCACTTTGAGAAAATTGTATATAGTACTTAACATTTTTGCAATGTTGTAAGTTTTATAAAGACGTGAAAGAGTAGTGGGAGATGGCTCTAGAAAGCTATATTGGGAACAGATCTTGAATAAACCTGACTACAGCCTATAATAATGACAAAACGTGATCCATAAGTGTCCATAGATGAATTCAAATCTTAAACATTGATTCCTAACGGGAAACGTTGTCTTCTCTGAAATCTCTCCAGAACTCACGTATTGGAATTAGCATATTACAGTGGTAAAAGTAAAGTGGGATTTCCCCAGATTCCACTTTCAGGACCAACATGGAAGGTAGTAGCTACTTCTAACTCTGTTGGGGTAGACATGAACATGAGAAACTTCATTCACTCTCCCTTTTTCTCTTTGATAGCTTGCCAGCTGTTAACTGAAAATAATTTAGAACTTTAAGAGATGATATCTATAGTGTCTTAATCTGTTTCCTATCATATTTTTATTCTAAGAACTAAACAAAGAAAGACATTGAATATTTCATTTAAAGATTGTATTGCTGAGAACACAAACAGTTTCTTCAGAACTTGTGGCAAAAACTACTGACCATTTACACCAACTGCCATTCTTCCTTAATAGTATATTAATTACTAGAAAATCCATGATTTTTCACAGGAAAGATGGACCCGTGGAGATTTCCAGTAATAAAGTGTGAACTCCTGTCTTCCATTGCTAGTATAATTATGTGAATAATTTTTGGCCAACAAAATGTTCTATAGTTGGATCTGGAATGTTCCCCCAAAGACTTGGTCCTCAGCTTGGCACCACAAGAAGATAGTGGAAACCTTGAAGAGACAGGGGCTGAGAGAGGTTTTCAGTCAATAAGGGCATGCCCCAAGGGGACTGTGGAACCTTGGTCTCTTTCTCGTCTCTCTGACTTCCAGCCATGATGAGCAGCTTTGCTTTACCATAGCTCCCAGCCATGATGTGCTGCCCCACACCAGGCCCAAAGCAACATGGCCAATTGATTAGGGACCATAACATTTGAAACTGTGAGGCAAAAATAAACCTTTTCTCTTTTTTGGTTCGTTATTTTATTTATTTGTCACAGTAACTGAAAGCTGAATAACTCAAGATATAAGCAAAAGAGCTGTGGGCCGGTGAGATAGCTCAGCGGCATAAGCACCTGCTTGGCAAGTGCGAGGTCCTGAGGTCAACTCCTGGTACCCACATAAAAAAAAAAAAAAAAAAAAAAAAAGGAGCCTTGTGCCACTTCTGAGAGGAGAAGAGATATGACCTTCTTCATCTCATCGTACATCTTGCTTCCTGAAATGTGAACTTGATGTGGACCCTGATGGGCCATCTTGGATCAGGAGGTGGAAACAGGGAAAAAGCCAGAGAGAAGCCACTGGGTTTGTGAAAATTATAAAGACAAAGTGCCACCTCAGATCACTTTCCTGTGAACTTCATTTATAGGTATGAAATACAATTCTACATTGTTTAAACTACTGTTATCTTGGAGTTACTATCATGTAATTGATTAAAAACTTAAGTAATTTGAAATTGCAAAATAGTTTTCTTTTTTTAGAAATAAAAGCAATATACAAGCTTCTTATGATAGGTTAGAGTGTTACTAAGGAACACTTATTCTTTGTTCCCCTTACCATGGCAGGAATATATTTCTATAACATATTTTTTTGTTGTTGTTGTTGGCAGTAGGGATTGAATCAGGGCCTTTGCACTGACTACATCCCCAGCCCTTTTTTTTTATATTTTTATTTTGAGACAGGGTCTCACTAAGTCACTAAGTTGCCCAGGCTGTGCTGGAACTTGTGATTCTTGTTCTTCAGCCTCCCAGAGTGTTGGGATTACAGGTGTGCACCACCATGTGCGGCACTTCCATATCATCTTGATGTTGGATGTGGCCATGGGACTTGCTCTAATCAGCAAGATGTTAGCATATGTGACATGAGCAAAGGTTAGAACTGTGCCTATGTAGTTGGCCTTGCCCTCTTGCAGTCCTCACAGCCTTGAGAAGTTTGCGGGATAGCCATGACCCCTTTGACCCAAGCCTAGCCCTTAGCTAGAGCTTGAAGCAACTGAACTCCAACTGAAAAACAAATGCATGAAGAAATAAATGCTTTTTGCTTTATGTGTCTAGATTTTGTGATGGTCACCCAGGATCTGGATGAGTAATGTACATCTTTTCTTGAAGATCGTATTATAATTTGTCAGACTTTCATGCATTGGGAACTATAGTCCATGGTGTTGACTACCCAAAAGTCATCATGATGGTTGACTATAACACTAAGCCTATCAGATTATCAACATTTTAGTACCAGTAAAGTGATTTAAAGAGATGAATACTTAATTCATGTGTATGCTACAATATGTCCCATGTAACTAAGATCAGAATTGAGTTACATGCAATGGCAGGTTCTTTCTATATTCAATAGCTTTTATAATTGTGACAGTTTCACATAGAACTCATAGACTCAATTTGTCTATTACTATGGCAATAAAGAAACCAACTACCTTTCCTGTGACCATGAGAACAGATAAATTTTTCCTATTGTATTTATAAACTTGGCAGAAGGAATCTCCTCACGCCATTTATTCCTGATTTCCCTCATTCATCATAACTGACATGCCAATCATTCTTGTTAGAAACATCAGTAAATTACTTATTCTTTGTTTGCCTTGGCCTAAGGGTACCATGAAAACATCACTGACATACCAAGGACACCATGAAACTTAAAAGACAGGCGACTGCTATAGAACAGTACAGTCTCGTGGCAACCTAGATTAGAAACAAGGGTTGTCCTTAACCTAAACCCCCAACTATAAGATTCCATAGCATGGAGAGAAGGGAGAAACCTAAGGAGGTGTGGTAGATTAACTAATGGTCACCTTGTAACAACCAGCTGGACTGAATCAACATGGCGCTGGGTATGGAAGGCCCACCTGAGTTTTGTTGCCAACAGAATAAAAAAAGAACTGGAGGGAAAAGATGGTGTGCTGTTGATGCTCCTGGAGAAGCTCATCAAGCTGGTTTTCTTAATATGAACTCAGCTGTTGTCATCGTCAGAAGAGCTCGGGTCCTCGCTGTTGCTGAAGATGGCTGCGGTTCTTTTTGGCAGAGCTCTGTTCCTTACCTTGGGCATTGCCTCATGGCTCCAGTGCAGATCCTTCAGCCTGGTGGCACAGATCCTTCATCCCGCTGGCACAGACTTTCTAGCTTCCACCACTGGCATTTGGGCCTTCCCAGTGCAGAGTCTTGATACAGACTTGCATGAGACATTGTCGGGGGCTCTAGGCCTCCAGATGGACTCGTGAAGGACACTGCCATGGGCCCTAGGTCTTCAGCTGGACTCATGCAGGACATTGCCATGGGATTCAGGCCCTGAGCTGGATTTTGGGTCTCTAGTGTGTCAGATCTTTTGAATTCTTCTGCATTTGACTTTTTGGGTGAATATTATAAAATAGTCCTATAAATTATGTGTCCTGTATTAAATCTATTCCCTTGAAAACCCTGACTACAACAGGAGGCAAAGAGTTGACCAAGGAGAGAGTAGCCCGTCAGTCTTCACTATGGAGAAGCTCCATTGAGATAACAAAATCCCCAGATAAGTTTGTGAGATTTTGGAGCAAAGGAGACTTAAACCCTACTTTTTGAGTAGGCCCTTAGGAATTGGCAAGAGAATGTCTTAACAGTCTTCACAGAGCTCTACAAGTCTCAGCATGGCAAGGGAATAGCAGTATGACTTCCAAGAGGTCTAGAGAGATGTGGAAGTAGTTGAGAGCCATACACTGTCTTAGCTTGAGCTGCCATAACAAAATACCATAGTTTAGACAGCTTAAACAACAGGAATTTATTTCTCACAGTTCTGAAGGCTAGATGTACAAGATCAGGTATTAGGAGGGTAGATGTCTGATGAAGTGTCTTCTTGGGTTGTGAATAGCTACCTTCTCAGTGTCTTCACATGGGAGAGAGATCTCTAGTCTCTCTTCTTCTTCTTCTTCTTCTTCTTCTTCTTCTTCTTCTTCTTCTTCTTCTTCTTCTTCTTCTTCTTCTTCTTCTAAAAAACTAAATCCACCATGGATGGGCCTTGTCCAAAGCTGATTATCTTGCAAAGGCTCATTTACAAATATCATTACATTGGTGGTTAGATCTTCAACATAAGAACTGGGGTGGAGGATATGGGAATCAAACCCAGGGCCTTGTGCATGCTACGCAAGCACTCTACCACCAAGTTACACACCCTACAGCATAAGAACTTCAAGGGAACACAAACATATAGTCCATAATATCCATGGATAACACAAGGCAGTGGTATCTTAGAGGTGCATGTGTCATCAAATATCTTCTTCAGCCCTGAAGGCTTAGAACTAAGTAAGCCCTTGATGTCTTGAATGCAATTTGAGGAAAGAAGAGTATAGGGTTTAGAAATGGATCACACTTAAATGTCTACCACGTGGGCCAGTGAGATGGCTCAGCGGCATAAGCGCCTGCCTTGCAAGCACGAAGGCCCGAGTTCAACTCCCGGATCCCACATACGAAAAAGGGGCCGGTGATATCACTCAGCGGCACGGGTGCCTGTTGGCGCACAAGGTCCTGAGGTCGACCTCCCAGTACCCACAAAAAAAAAAAAAAAGTCTACCACGTGTAGGAATAGGCATTCAAATAGAAATTAAAATGAATCTTTAGAAAATAAAGGCACATTTCTTAGATACTTTGATTTTTGGGCTTAAACTAGGTATATATGCATCTAAAATGGAAATGATTTCACCACTATTTGGGCAGGTAATATTTTTAAGAGATTCTGCTTTTCTTTTTAAGAAAAATGCCCTGTCCAAACACACCAAAAAAAAAAAATGTTTTTGATACCCCTGACATAGAAAGATTATGGCTCAAAGCAAAATCCACTCAAAATCCAACATGCCCACCATGACACATTTTATAAATATTAGCGCTAAAGGAAATAGCAAGAATATTTGTCCAATGGCTATTTAGAAACTATTTTCCAGATAGAGTATTCCAAATTGTTTTTGAGGCTCAAAGGTATAAGAATTGAGAAAAGTAGCATTATATTAGCAAAATTTTATTCTTAATTCAATTTTCTAATATGTTTCTATTATAAAAACAATTAATGGTAATAATAATGCTGGTTGTTTGTTTGGAAGGTTTTTTGTTGTTGTTGTTTTGTTTTTTGAGACAGGGTATAGGTATGTAATTCAGGCTGGCCTTGAAGTCACTATGTAGACCAGGCTGGCCTTTAATTTGTGGCAATCCCTTGCCTTAGCCTCCTGAGTGCTGAGATTACAAGTGTGCACCACCACACATGGGAATCATTCTGTTTTATAAGTACAAAGATATTAAAATTGGAGGTTATTGATATTAGTTGTAGTCTTAAATAAGACATGGTGACCAATTTATTTCTATATTTTATATTTGTTTCTGTTGCCTGATTCACAAGATAAATACAGTAGATGAAAGTGGTAATAATTTTCTAATAGTTTACCTTGCCATCTCAAATTATTCTTCAGTGTTCTAATTATCTATTACAGTGGAATGCACCACCCTAAAACTTAGTAGCTTAAAAGCACAATTCTTGAAAGTCAAGAATTTGGGCAGAACATGGTTGATTCTTCTGTTCTATGAGGTTTGAACTAGATTCACTCCTCAGTGATACTGAACTGATACATGACAAGATACGGAGTGACCACAATGACTTAATTCACATACGTGATGCTTCAGTGGGCACAGCTAAAAGTGGGCTTGGTAGGACTGAGGACATGCAGACGCAGGGTACCTCTGTGTGACCACTCCAGCAGGAATTAAAACTTCTTGCATGGCAGCTCAGGGCTCCAAGAGCGAAAGTGTCAAGAGGCCTACAAGGAAGCTGCAAGTCTTCTTATGACCTTACTTTGCAAGTTCAGAACATCCTCACTGACATACTTTGTTGATCCAACAAATCACAAAACCTACCTAATTCAAGCATAGGGAAGAATGGACTCTATCTCTTTATGGGAGAATATCATGTAGACACTTGAAGTGGAGCAAATTGATGGCAGCTCCATAAGTCAGCTTTTCCCTTGCTGGGAAAAAATACCTAAAATACGAAGCTTAAAAGAGAAAAAGTGGGGCCGGTGAGATGGCTCTGCAGCGTAAGCACCTGCCTGGCAAACACGAGGGCCTGAGTTCGACTCCCAGAACCCACATACGAAAAAAGGGCTGGTGATATCACTCAGCGGCACGGGCTCTTGCTGGCACACGAGGCCCTGAGGTTGACCCCTGGTACCCACAAAAAAAAAAAAGAGAAAAAGTTTATTTTGACTTATAGTTTCAGAGGATTCAGTCCATGGTTGGCTGGCTGAATCAGAGACATCATAGCAGAAGGGCATTGTGGAGGAAAATTTTCTACCACTTCAACATAGCCAGGAGGCAGAGCCAGAGGGAGAGACGGACCCTCCAAAAGCCTTCCTCTACCTCCTTCACCTGGGCCCTGCCTTCTAATAGCCCATTCAGCTATGCCTTAGGCCTTCATGATCCAATCATCTTTCCAAAGCCTCACCTCTGGACATCTGAGAATTTTGGGGATACATTTTACATATAAGTTATAACAATGGCCTTTAAAACTTTCTTTTGCAGTGTTGAGGATCAAATCCAGGATCTTATGCATACTAGGCAAGCACTATACCACTGAGCTATACTCCCAGTTCTGATAGTGGCCCTCTTAAATGCAAGCTACCATATTCAAAAACAGCATTTGAGATGTTTGAAAGAAAAGTGGTATTTCAAAATTTAATAAGTAATAGTATATCCACAAACATTTCTTAATATGTGTTTACTGTGAACAGAATCATTAAACAGATTCTTCTGCTTGTCATTGTTTGATGGAATTTTTTTCCCCAATCGAAAAAATTTTTTTCAGCGCTGGGGACTGAACCCAGAGGCTCACACATGCTAGGCAAGCATTCCACCACTAGCTACATCCCCAGCCCAGAAAATTATTTCCTAATGTATGTTTTTAAATTATGACATGTTCAATCATGTCTAAAAATCTCAGATACCTCAAGAATCATTTGTTAGAATTTTCTTAAGTTTTCAAAATAATCATATTTGTGTTATTTTTATGTATCAAACTTCTTTCTTTCTCTATTTCTTGACACTTCAATCTTTAACAATAATATGATGGGACCCAGAATTGCCAAAAATAAGAACAACAAAAAAATGCCCTTATTCAGGTTCTAGAACTTACTTCCCATATTGCATCAGTCAGGGTTTTACAAGAGAAACAGATATAACACAAGTTATACAAATGTATAAGAAATCACAAGATTGGCTTATAGTGATCAGCTACAGAGTCAGATGTGGAAGTGTGCAGAGGGTGTCTGCACACTGAAGGCTGAAGGGTTTAGTCCAAGGTCTGGGGCTCACAGCAGTGTTCCGTGCAAGTCTGTATCAGGAGGCCGATGGGTCTGTGACAGAGGGCTGAAAAGTTTACATCAGAAGGTTGAAGGATCCAAGACAGAAGCCGAAGAGTCTGCTCTAGAAGCCAGGAGACTACATCCAATCCGAAGGGGAAGACTGGAGCTCCTCCAAAGAACAGAAGCAAGTCCATCCTTCCTCAATTCCCTTTATACCATCCAGGCAATGAGCCAGCCTAGGGTGGGTCCTCTACACCCTAGGGTGTAGAATTGCTGAGCTGACTTAGTTAAGGATCTAAACTTCTCAAGTTGACACAATCAATCAACTACTACACATATCATTACAAATAGTCCTGAAAAGCCTACAGTTGAAAGCTTAACCTTTAATAAAACTGAGATTTGTGTGCTATTATCTCATACTGTATGCAGAGAAGCTAAAAATCTTAATAGCTAGTGCTTGTCTTATCCATCATAATTATGTTTTAGCAACAATATTTTTATGGGCTACCAATCCTTTGGTGCCTTCCCTACCACCACTAATCTTACCCAGTCATTGAAGATATTCCTACACTAATAGTATTTGAAAACTGGTTTTAACTCATCTTTTTTTTCTGATTACTATGAATGATGTGTTTGACAGGCTATTAGATCTTCTTCATGCCTATATGCCAGAGCATAACATAAATTTAGCAAAAATAAGAGATACAAAGTATTCACAATATCATCAATTGTGGTGTAAAGAATTCATACAATCTCAGATTTGTAACCAGTACGTAAAGCTCATTAGACACATTCTTAAGGTCTTTTTAGAATATGTTATCAAGTAATGTTATTGATTTATTTTGATATTTGTTGCAATGTTGCACTAGTTACCTATTGCTGTGTAACAATTTACCCCAAAACTAAGTGGCTTAAAAACACAATCTATTTTTCTTTTTTTTTTTTTTTTGTGGGTACCAGGGGTCGACCTCAGGACCTCGCGTGCCAGCGAGCACCCGTGCTGCTGAGCAATATCACCGGCACCTTTTTCATATGTGGGATCCAGGAGTCGAACTCAGCACCTTGCACTTGCCAGGTAGACGCTCATGCCACTGAGCTATCTCACCGGCCCCCTCTACTATTTTTCATAATTCTGTGTTCTGCTAGTCTTGCCTGGCTTCACTGCTGTAGTTGCATTGGATCAGGTGGCTTGCCTTGGGCCAGAGATTCAAAGATGGACTTACACATATGTCCACTCCTTTGGGCTGGAAGTTAGCTATGCCATTCTGTAACCGTTAATCATGATATGTCAACTTGAATGGATTACAAAACCTCTAGTACGTTAGCAAAGCACAGTTCTCGGTGTTATGGGTCGTTGACATGTAGACCAGTAAACTGAGGAGGGGAGAGGCACCCCAACTATAGGTGGCACCAACCAACAGTCTTGTAGCCTGGATGGAATAAAAAGGGGGAAGAAGATATGTGTCCTTTCTGAGGAACTCCAATCTTAAGCAAGTGTGTCTTTTGCAGCCATCGCCTTTGGACATCGCTCTCCAGTTTCATCAGCCTTCCAAATCAGACTCACACAGGTAACTCTAGTGAGCTTCCAGGCCTTCAACCTAGCACTGCTGCTGCATCCTTGATCCCTCTTGCTCTGTGACATCCACCTTTTTGGACTTGCTTTGTGACAACCAGCTACTAGATCCTCTAGCGCTCCAGTGTACAGACAGGCAAGTGGATTCTCCTCCCTCTGATCCTGTAAGCCTAACTAATAAATCTTCTTACACAATTATACGTGTATTTTCTATTGATTCTGTTCCTCAGAGGAACCCTAACATACCTTCCTTTTGCATGGTTTCCCATCATTCAGTACTGATTCTTCCTTACCTGGACCAGTGCATTCCAAGAAGGGAAGGCAGGAGCTCTGAGGCTCTGGAGGTCCCGCTTCTGCACTAGTCTGTTAGCCAAAGCAAGTTACAAGACAAAACAAGATTCAAGGAGTGGGAAATAGACTCCACCTCTTACTAGAAAGAGCTGCAAAATATTGATGAAGGAATCTGGAATCCTTATTTTTATATTCACAAAACTTTATGTCAAATGGTGATTTAATTTGTTATAGAACACAGATGTATCTTAAAAAAAAAACTCACATTGAAGGTTTGAGCACTTTTACTACAACAAAAACAAACATCAGGAAAATTAGGGTTCAAAGAAAAAGTGCAGTTGGGTTTTCACTTCTTTATGGACACTTTAATCTGTAGTGGTTATTCTTTGGACCCTGAATTGCCAAACAATCATGAACTTGAATCATGTTGACTTTGAAGAGAATTTTCTGCATATTACTTTCTTTCTGAATACTGCTTTCTTTCTGCATACTGCTATCAGTTGGTCGATAAAATTTGAAGATGCATTTAGTGCTTTATAGTACTGCTCATTTTATTCTCAGCCCTATCAATGCATCATGCCTATCCTAAAATGTGAGCCTGATCAATATTTTAATTTCCATCTTCACATTTGCTTTTTAAATGTTCTGCCTTTAACTGGCAATACATTTCTAGCCACAGAGTTATTCTACTGCACCTAAGTGTATATGTGATTCTTAAAAAGTTAAACATAAAGAACCCAAAATGTGTAACAACAAAACAAACATACAAAACAAAAATAAGGATTTTTTCATATTAGAGCATAATAATATTTACAATACTGAGTTAAAAACAAGGATTTAAAGACACTGTCACATGCATTTTTGGAAGGAGATGTAGAAACGATTCCAGTGATCATTACGTGGAGAACAGAAGCAGGCCAGTCAGGTGTGTGTCATGTGTGAGTGTGAGTGTGTGTGTGTGACGTCTTTGATGACAGCCTGTGTTTTCATTTCTATAGTTACCTATGAGTGGACCTGAATTTGCAGGAAATGTGCAGAATTTTCAGAAAGAATTATATTATTCTTAGTCAATGTCATATTGATAAGATGGTCAAATAGAGACACAGGAAATTTTATTCTAGGATTACACACACAAAAAAAGAGATTGATGTGATAGTGTGTGAGTGGTTTACAAATAGGTTAAAATTTGGGATTAAGCACCTTAGTTTGAACCAAGTGAACGTTTTAATAGTTAAAAAAATCTTTTAAAGAGAAAGTTGAATCAAATGTTCTTAGAATACTTGTAGCAATTTGAAAACCACCGATACAGTGGAAACATGTTATAAAAAGTATACGAAACAGTCAAAGAGGTTAAAATCTTGCACAAGGATGAAGGAGCCAGGGCAAAAATTCAGGTGCTGAGATTTCCAACTCATCGTCTTACTACACTTCTCTAATCTTTAGCTTTCCTCAATTTTTATCTAACATCGGTTCTCTATCCACTAACCTCAAATGTCTAAAGATGTTTGGAAAGTGAAAATTAAAATATTTTGTAAAGATAAAATAATAATACTATAATTCATACCTCCCAGATTATGGATGATATTGATAATCACCTTTTTCCTATCAAGTTCTGTGTGTGGATGGATGGATAGACAGTCATACAGTGATGCATAGTATCACAAAGAGAATGCACTGCCATTAATATTGCCTTCCGACCAACTAATATGGAATAAACTTCTGCTTAGCATCCTAACAGCTTCAAGTTCTTACATAAATCAGAGTAAAGGGCTTTGGCTGACATAAATTTCCAGTCTGTTCTCATTTTAGGGTTGTGACTCTCACTAATAAATTTACACACTTAATTTCTCAGACAAACTATGTAGATGTATTCAAGACCTACCATTTCCAACTTTTAAAAGAAAGACTTCCTCGAAACTATAGAATTAAAGTCATGTATCACATAACGATGGAGCTGAACTATGCATCATTAGGTGATTTGACATTGTGGAAACAACACAGGGCGATCATACCCCAACCTAGATGGTGCAAGTCAGTCATTCCGCTTGGCCGTCCAGAGAGCAGTTGCACTGAGCCAGTGCACAGACTGGGGTGGGTTAGGCTTTCCTGCTTGTGCACAGCTGCAGCCAGGAAAAACAGTGAAGAGAGAGAAAAGAAACTGCCATGAGCCAGGGGCGTCTCTAGATGCTGGTGTTACGGTCTATCCCTTGACCCAACAAGAAGAAGCACAGGTGGACTTTTGTGGGGGTGTCTTTTCCCTTCAAGATGAAACACAGAGATTGACTTCCTGCAAGACGGCTGACTAGCAGCTCTCACTGTGTTCCCCTACCCCATCCAGAGAAAGATAAAAAACAAAGAACAAACAGCTATTATTTGGCTAGAAGATTTCAGGGAGAGCACTGGAACACAATGCAGACAAAATGAAGAAATTGTGAGCCAGGGTCTCGTAAAGAAGAGAATGAAGCCCCAGTCCAGACCAGTTTGAGCCTGGGAAAGTTCTCCTGTAGTGAAGAAAACATAAATGGGAGATCCCTCTCCCCAAAGCCTGACTGGTACTATGGACACCTGAAGTTTTTGCTGCTGGGGAAATCAACAGCCCTCACAGGCCCCAAACCTAGAAGCAGGGCTGTCAGGAAATACAACCATTGCCCTGCTCCAGAGGGGAACTCAATTATGCAGTACCCAGCCCTACACAAGCTGTTACTGCAAGGGCTAGACCATTATGAGACCAAATCTAACCATGGCCTGCCCCCTCAGCAAAGTGAAACTCACCCTCATGGGTGGTTGGCAGTGCTCCAGTTTTGTGCAACCTATAAAGACAAACAAATCCACGCTGCAAAGCCATGTCCCATGACCTGGATGCAAGGAAGCAATCCCATATCTGCACACCCCCCAGAGACCACCAGGTGCACATCATGGGCACAGGCACCTCGCCACTGCTGCCACACATTCAGTGCTCCACCACCCAGGCACTGCAGAGTGACCCCACCTCTGCACAGTCCCCAGAAACAAATAGGTACACTTCCATACCTCATAGGCACCTGCCCCTGCTCCCCCATGAGCTGTGCAACACCCACTCAGGACCTGCTGGAAAAATCTCGACCCTGCAAGACCAAGTAGTCCTCTGCTACCACTAACGTGTGTAAGTCACACCCACCCAGGCACACTGGAGTGGCCCCATCTGCATGTGGCCTGCAGACTGACAGCTGCACTCCTTTCACCATGTGTGTGCACTGTGTCACACCTGCCTGAGCCAACCAGAGTGCCCACAAAGCAGCGACACCACCCCACACTGGGTACACCACATGCACCCTGGGCTGGTACAGTGTCCTCACCCCTATACTGATCAGGGAGATAGAAAGGCTCTCCAGCTCCATTACTGCATGTGCCACACTCAAAGCCATGAATTACAACCAAAGAAGCCATGGAGAAACTACAGTATAGCACCTGACTAGGACCAAAGCCAACGTGGCCTATCAAGATGATATCCTAAAATGTATCTTGAGGAGAGAGTCTTTAGATCTAGTCATATTTGTTTTATAAAATAGAGTGCTCCAGCATTAGATGCATATACATCACAATTGTTATGTCCTCTTGTTGAATTTATCTCTTCCTCTGTATATAGTGATTTTCTTTGTCTCTCTCTTTTTTTTTTATAGTTTTCAACTTAATGTCTCTTTTATGTGACACAAATTTAGCTATTCCCACTCACTTCTGGTTTCTATTTGCCTGGAATAACCTTTTCTGCTCCTTTACTTTCATTCTGTGCATATGTCCTTGCTGATGAAGCAAATTTCCTAGAAACACCATCTCATTTGGTCTTTTTTTCCCATTTATTCAGTCAGTGAACATCTTTTAATTGCAGGATTTAATGAGTTTATATTCAAAGTTATTAGAGATATGTAACAACTTCCTCTTCTCATTTTGTTAGCTTTCTTCTGGTTATTGACCACGCATTAAGAAGCTCAAACACCATGATCAAGTGGAATTTATACCAGGGATGCAAGGATGGTTCAGTGTCAATAAATGTAAACAACAAATCAATAAATGTAATATACCACATCAGCAGAATGGACAAAAATGATATGATCATCTCAAATCAATGAAGAGAAAGTATTCAGTAAAATTCAACATCACTTCATGATAGAAACTGAATAAATTATAGGTATAGAAGTAGAAAAGGATATTACATGCAAGTAGAAACCTAACGTGAACAGGAATAGCCTGACGCTGACATAACACAGTATACTACTTTACTGTAAACCTTTTTTTAATAAGTAGAAGTCATTTATTATACTCATTAAAATAACAATAAGAAGAGTAGTATAGTAAATACTTAAACCAGCAACAGAGTCAGCAGCTTATTATCATTATCAAGCATTATATATTGTACATAATTGTATGCATTATATATTGTACATAATTGTACGTGCTATGGTTTTATAAGACTGGCAGCACAGTAAGTTTGTTTACACCAGTATTGCCACACACACGAATAATGCACTGTACTGTGACCCAGGATGGCTATGACATCACCAGATGTTAGGAAGTTTTCACCTCCATCAGTCTATGAGACCACCATTGATTACGGGATCTGTCACTGATGGAGACAACGTCATGTGCCGCATGACCACACTACCTTCCTGGACATACCTTGAACCCGTTACACTGAAGATCAAAGAAATAAGATCTATTATTGAAGAAGCTTTAGGAAAATAGGTGCTGTAAATTGTTACAGCATTTCTACAAGGCAATTTGACAATAATTGCAAAGTCTTAAAATTGTGTAGCTCTTTTGACTAAGTGCTTTTACTTCTAGCGATTGAAAGAAATAATGTCCTTCTGTATCTACATTTCCCTACAAATATATCAACCACATTTTTTAAAATATCATCGAACTAGCAACTACCTAAATGTCCAAGAGCACAAATCCGTTATATAAACTGTGTTATCTCCACACATTCGCCAGTAAAGCACAATGACTAAGGACTTAGTATGTGCGGTGATACCAATCTGGGTTCAAGTCACATACTACCTATGTGACAATAACAAAATTATTCAGATTTTCTAAGCCTCAGGTTCCTTACGTTAAAATAACTTTGCAGAGTTATTGTGAGGATTAAATAAATATTTTTAAGTATATATAGTGCTAGTACACAGTGTATGTTCAATATATCTTAGCAATTAATATTATTATTCATTTAATTGAATTATTTGAAAGCCATTTAATATCATTTTAAGAAAGAACGCTTGATCATACGAAGACTAAGAGTTACAAAAATAATGCATATGTTATGATGTCATGGTTGTGCCTGCATTCATTCTTACATTTAAAAAGACAACACGGGGGAAAAAAAAAAAAAAAAGACAACACTGCAGGATAATCATCGAAATGTTAAAAACGACTTTCTCTAAATGTTCAAATGCTTGATTTAAATTTTTTTCTTTATATGCACTCTAGGCCAAATTTTCTGGAATAATCAGTCTATGTTTTATATACAGAAAACACTATTTTAAAAACACCTTTACATCAGCTTGCTACCTCAGGATCTGCACACTGAGCTTTCTCAGTTTGCTTTTTCCAGGAGGAGAAAGCAGTGCAACGAGACTCCTCCCTCCCGCCGCCGGCAAGACCTTTCAACCTCGGCCCCAAATAAGTGGCAGCTCTTCTGTGTTTCATTACCCTCTGACTCTATAGACAGCCAAGTAGTTTTAACCCTCAAAAAACCAAAATTTTAATAGTTTAATAAAATGTGACTATTCAAATAATCTCCTGGGGCATAAAACAGGGTTTTGTTCTTTTTTCTTCAATTTTTTTTTTCCTTTTGGTACTAGGGATTGAACCCAGGGCCTTTACACTGAGCTACATCCCCAGTTCTTTTATTATTATCATTGTTATTTTTGAGAAAGGGTCTCACTTTTGCATTCAGCTATATACACAGCCTTTTATTTTTTTTTTGAGACAGGATCTAATTAATTGTCTAGGCTGGATTTGAACTTGCAAGCTTCCTGCCTCAGCTTTCCAGGATTATAGGTGGGCACCACCATTCCTGGCTGCATTTTTTTTTTCTATTTTATAAATAAGTATGTTACTTGCCTACTGCTATGGTACGGAGATGAGAGTGTTGGCATTTGGATGTAAAGATATAGTTTTATCATCAAAGGTATATGTTTTTATAGAAATAGCATCTTACAGCAATTTATAAGGCACTTATCCTAGCAACACTGTAGGGTTTGTGATTGTAGTGCAGTGAGAATCAATTTATAGCTAAGGCACAAAGAGGCAAAAGAGCTGGTGATATAGCTCAGTGGCATAAGCGCCTGCCTGGCAAGCATGAGGTCCTGAGTTCGACTCCCGGTACCCGCATATTAAAAAAAAAAAAAAGAGGCAAAAGTAATTTATTTAATGATTAATGAGACTAGGACAGATCTCCCTATTTCAAGTTGACTATTTTTCTTACCAAACTACTAGTAAATGTATTAGGGCCACCAACATTCAAAGACGGGTGGAAAGCCAGGAACCCACTATGCAAATGGAGAATAGTAAAGGAGTAGTAAGAAAGTGGAGAGGTCAAAGTTTCAAGAAGAAAGGCTTTCTCATTGGTGTGAAACGCAGCAGAAGACTGAGTGAGATAAAGCCCAGAAAGCATCCTGGGTTTTGGCAGGTAAGAGTTCAGTGGTAATCTAGAAAAATAACTTCACTTTCATTGCAATGATAAAAGTCAGACTGAAGTGGACTAAAAGTAAGTAAAAGGGAACTGAAAATGTGAATGGAGATGACACTGTGGAGAAGCATGTATGAGAAGTGATGGCTTAAGACTGGGCAGCAGCTAGAGGCTGAAAGGCTTGGTTGATCCAAGATATCATTATCCACATTTTCTTCTGGGTGAGATAATCCATTTCTGGGTCTAAACCTCAGACATTCAAATTGGCTTCTTCAGCAGTGATACTTTCCTCCTTGTCTCTAATGATGTGCAGCTTTTCAAACTGCTCTCGGCACATCCTTGAATTTCTCCACTCACCATCCCAGTCCTCTGTTCACATGATTGTCATCTACCTCCTTGCATGTGTCCAACCCAGAGGGTTGACACCTGATCCTCATGACCCAGACTGCTAAGGAGTGGTCACATTCCAGGGCCTTGCTTAGGAGATGAAGTTTTCTGATTTGTCAAGTGATACTAATTGCATTTCTGGGTAGTCATACTGGTACTTGTTGTACAACACCAGTCTCTATTTTAAAGAAGATTCAGGGATCCTAAGGGTTTTTTCTTACTATGAAAAAAAAAAGCTGCAAATGATATACTGATGCTGTTTTGTGTATGAATTAAATTTTTTAAATGTATCATATGTTTTGGAGTTACAAGTGATCGTATACAAGAAAAAACTATTTAAAGTATGACCCATTAATTCAGTGGTATAAACAAAAGTAGGAATTTCTTTTTTTATTTTTGGAGCAAAAATTATAGAACTCATTGTATAAATCATTCATTTAATTTATGCAAATACTCATTCAAACATTTATTAAGAGTAGAATAATTACTACAGGCATTCATAGTGTTATACGAGAGTAGACAGGAACCAGCTGCCTAACTTCAGGAATGTCATAGAATATAATAGAAATAGTGGCACTTGATCTGAGATTTGAAGGGTGAGTAGGAGTTTACCTGGTGGACCACTTGGTGAAGGGTATTTTTTAAAAAGGTGAAAGATTTATACAATCTGAAGAGAAACCAGAGTATAAGGTTATTTTTAAAAGACAGAGCCATCTTTGGTTTGGTTTTGCGGTGTTAGGGACCAAACCCAGGGCCTTGTGCATGTGAACCAAGTGCTCTACCACTGAGCTACATCCCCAGCCCTAAGAGGGAGCTTTTTTATGCAGGATGATTTGGAATGGGAAAATCAAGAGTGGAGGAGAAGAGAAAAATTCAGAAAGCTATCATCGTCACTAGCTCAAGTAAGATATGACTACCCCGCTTTGTGACAGGTACTATACCAAGAGCTGGACAGGTTTTAAGAGTATAGCGTTTGACTGCAAAAAGTTCATGGCCCAGGGAAAAAAAAAAGACCTGCAAATACTTCCATAAGAGGTCAGGTGAAAGAGAAAACAGGAACAGGTAAGTATGGTGAAAAAAATAACTTCTCCTTTGACCTGTTCTATTACTTGAATTGTGCCTCCCGCAAATTCACATCCCCCAGTAACTTAGCATGTGACTTTATTTGCAAATAGCCATTGAACATGCAATTAATTAAGATGAGATTGTAGAGGAGTAGGGTGAGCCTCTAACCCAATGTGATCGGGGAAATTTTGGAATACACACATCATGACAAGTCTGTGTGAAAGTGAAAAGAGGGATCAAAGTGATGCTTGTAAAAGCCATGGAAGACCTAAGTTCTCCAGAAAACCACCAGGAGCTAGGGGAGAGAATGGAACAGATTCTTCCTCACAATCCTCAAACATAACCGTGTCGTCACCTCCATCTCGGACTGCTAGCTTCCAGGACTGGGGACAATGGATTTCTTTTGTCTAAGCCACCCAGTTTGAAGTACTCTGTCCTGACAGCACTATCAGAACAATGTGCCTGCCTTCACAAGCATGGCCTAAATGGCCTTGTCTTGTCCAGTCAACCCAGTTCCATAAAGGTGGTAGGAGTCCCTAAAAAGACATCTAGACAGAATATACTACAAAGCACCCTGGAGTTTAACAAAACAATAAACATGGCCATGCCAAAATTAAATAGTGTCTATCTTAAAGAGTTTAACAGGTAGCCCAGTATGGTGGTTCATGTCTGTAATCCCAGCACTTCAAGAAGCTGAGGTAGGAAGACCACAAGTTCGAGCCCAGCCTATGTAACTTAGTGAGACCTCGTTTCAAAATACAAAATAAAAGGTTGCCTATGTAGCTCTGTGCAAAAGCCCTGGGTTCAATCCCCTGTACAACCAAAAATAAAAAATAAAAACATGAAAAAAGGGTGAAAAACCAATAGAAACTCATTTTTCTGATATTTATTTCAAAATCCTACTCTTTCATTCCCTAGACCCATTCATAAAATCTTTAGTCTGTCATGGCTTTCTTGGTTCCTTGCTGCTATTCTAATTTTGAGACATTTATTTTTCAACTATAGATTCAGCTCCACCCCAAGCTCCAAAATGATAGATATCTTTACTCAGAGAATATTTAATAAGCTCTATTCCAGTGGGTTAATCTTCTAATCTGCTTGGACAATGACCAAGCGTTGTTCTAGTAAATGGGCTCTCCTTTTGTTCTTTATGGCCACACCCCGAGTTTTGGGGTCCTGCCCAAGCACCAGGTCATGTCAGGCTTCCTTAGCAGCCATAAGTCAATCTTCCCGAGACTCTGTCTCATGGCTTTCCTGGTGGCTCATTCCATAGCTGGCACCTGCCCAGACTACCTGTGCCAACCTGGTGGATCTGCCCGATCGCTGGATCCCTGCCTTCTCTGCTCTGACCCATCTAGCTACTGACTAAAAGTTGATGCTGACATACTTTTCCTTCTATTAAACAGTAAAGATTTTATTGTCCAGTTTTAAAAGCACAACTTACCCTTGATAATTGCTATAGCAGTCAGTATAAGTTAAGTTCTGCTGCAGTGACAAACACTCCTAAATCTCAATAGCAGAAAATTCAAGATCCTTTTTCTTTCTGATGCTGTATTAGTTGTGCTTAATTGGTTTATACCAAGTAAGAGTCAGCTATGAGGGTCTGTTCTCCATTCCTCTGCCCTCTGCTGTCCTTATGCTGAGACCCAGGCTGGTAGCAGCTGCCATCTGGCATATGGCCAACAGTGGCAGTCAAGGAAAAAGAGCTGTAAGGAGGGTGCTTTGGTGTGCCCAGCCTAGAAGCAACTCACATTACTTCCACTCAAAACTGAAAATTTAAAAGCCAGGGATGGTGGTACACCCCCGTACCCCCAGCATTCAGGAGGCTGAGACAGGAATTTTGCCATGAATTTGAGGTCAGCCTGGGCTACATAGTAAGTTCAAGGCCTGCTTGAACTACACAGAAAGGCCCTGTCTCTAAAAAAAATTCTCAAGCCGGGGATATAGCTCAGCAGCACAGTGCCTGCCTGGCAAGTACAAGGTTGTGAGTTTGATTCCCGGTAACAAAAAAAATAAAAAAATAAAAATAAAAATTTTTAAAAACCCTCAAATTCCAGGATTTGATCTGCTAGAAAGGGGAGAACTGGATATTGATAAGTGGCACTGTGGACGAGCACATTTGTCAATGATTATTTAGCATGCATGTTATCAGAGTTCCTTTTTCTTGTTCACAGATTTTAGATAAAAATAACATCACAGACACATACTGTGTGCAGGGTGCTAAACCCAAGAGATACTCTAAGAATAAATATGCCATGATCATATAAAACCCATTAGGAAATATTTTCCTCTTAAATATTCATTTAATGTCTAATATCAGATTAAAACCTCTGTAGTATGTTAATAAGAAACCTATTTAATTTTGCTCCCTCCAAAATTTCCATAACTTATTAATCTACAGCTTTTAAAGTAAGGTTTATTACCAATTTGAGGAAACACTTGGGTCAGTGCTGCACTGTATCTTGTTTTGTTTTGCTTTGTTTTTTGGTTTTTGGTTTTTGGTTTTTGCTTTTTGCTTTTTGAGACAAGGTCTCACTACATAGACTGGTCTTATTAAACTCACAATGTAGCCCACGCTGGCTTCAAATTCAAGGTGATTCTCCTGCCCCAGCCTCCTGAGTGCTGGGATTGAAGGTGTATACCACCACACCAGGCTGCATTATATCTTTTAATTTTATTACAACCCTGGAAAGTAAGAAATAATATATTAAAATTGATTTCTCCAATATATTGGTTTTAGAAAAGATTTCACATGGAAGTAAACTAAAATTATTGCTGTTGATAATCTGAGGTTTAATTACATATCATTTATTCCCCATAGATAACTGAAACTTTGAAGTGACCATGTTTTTTGAAAAGCCAAAAATGTTTAATTGCATAATGAACTATTTCCTTCAAGTTGACACATTAATTTAAATTGCCAATATTTTTCTAGAAGTATTTTTTTGTAAAGAGTTATCAGTGGAGATGGAAATCTTCAATGAAAACTTGGAAGATTTATTTCTTCATCGTTCTTCCTTTATAACTCTATTTTAATTCTAAAATCAACTTCAAAGGATAGCATTTTAGAGGAACATTCTATAAATTAACTGTATTTAGTTTTACTGTATGTTTTTATATTATGTATAATTATTGATTGTGACTTCACTGAAGATAAAGGTTTATATCTGGATATAAAGGTCTTTATTCACTGAAAATAATAATCAGCTTTAAACCTCTTCCATAATTTCTTTTCAATTTAAAAAAAAGCTGTCTTTTAAAAATTACAGTTATATAAAATCCCTTAGGCTACTCACTGTGAAAAAAGCTAATTCAGCATTTATGTGAAATAAACCCTGCTTTTCTTGAAGTATTGTTTGCAGATTTATTTTTTCTTCAATATGGTACCGCACTCCTAAACTTCTGCTCTTTTGGAGTTTCTTTTCTATTTAGAAAAGATGAGGTCACATTTTCTTAGCAAATTACAAATTTCCAGTGTTAGACATTTGTTTTTCCGTATGCATCTATGCATCTATCTATTCTATCTCAGAGTCTTATTTGCCTCCAATATTCTTATCCTTGTTTCCTCAGTAAGTCTTCAGCCCGTGCCTTGAATCTTCTCTAACATGTTTTTTGGCCGAGAGAACATATCCATGACAGTACTAAAAAAAAGAGAGAGAGAGAGAATTTCCCATAAACTTCTTTCTTCCTCACTGCCATGTGTACATACATACACACACACACACACACACACACGGCCCCCACCACCCACAACAACAACAACTACAACAAAACCTAGATCTTTCAAGCTGAAATGCCACTCCACTTCCTCCTTATGTCTAACCAGGTCCGGAGCAAAGCAGGGCTCCTGTTTATGAGCAGTAGCTAAGGTGATTGGCTGCTGATTTAAAACAGACCTAACCACTGTTTCTGGGAAAATGAAACGAAGCTTCTATATTTAACAATCCCAGATTGCTATAGTCTGAGCTTTGCAAGAAAAGGTAAAGGACAGAGTCCATTATCTCGTATCTTACTCTAGACAAGGTGTACTGCAGAATTCCTGCTGAATCCCACATTAGCTGAACAAAATGAGGATTTCTTAATCAGGAAAGAGGGCGACAAGAGAAGGCTAACCTGTTACATCTGAGAACAACCAGTACCACGGTCTTCTTCACCTCCAATAAACGTGGCAAATTAAAACAATCTACGTAGACTTTAAGCCCATAGGCTTTGACTTTTATTGTGGGATTCGGTGTGAAAAAGTGCACATTGTTTTTTTCTTTTTGGAGCACTGGGGATCTTGAACTCAGGACCTGCACCTACTAGGCAAGTGTTCGCCCCCTGGCCATACCTTCAGCCCCCTCATTCTTGAATGAAAGCTTTATGGGTAATAACAGCAATGTGAAGTCGGTTCACCTGTCTTACTCTTTTGCCTTATTTCTCAATTTGTTCAAAATCCCAAAGGGGAAGCAAGACATCGATGGCCTTCACAGAGATCCTAAAATTTAACGTATTGGCTGCTAACATTGAGAAGAAAAACAAATAAGTTGAATTAGGAGGAAAAAACCAGTTGAGAGGCGTGACTTCTGAGAGGGTCAGGACAGGCGGCTGAGGGCTTTCGACAGAAGTGGGTGGCAGGGCACCTTGTCCTCACTGGTTTGTAGAGGTTGGCCCTGGGGTAGAGACGGGAAGATGGCTTCTGTCTGCTACAGCCTAGGAGTGACAGTCTGAGTTTTTGGTCATGTAGAATGATGGCCATGATTTATGGTGGCTTTGTCCAGAGTTGAGCACCTGTTTCTACAGAGGCAGGGAACTGCACTTGTATATAACTGCTAGAAACACCTCTCGTGCCATGTGGACCACTCAGCAAAACTGCAGGGACCAAGGAACCCTGTAAAGCTGTACAGGACTCACCAATGTCGTCTTTTAAACACGTGTGCCAGCCTAGTAGGTCTTAGCAAGAATAAGGGCAGCCACAAGAGGCAAGCTGAGACAATATACTATACAGACATGGTTTTGGGCAAGAAACATTCACTAATGAGAAAGGGCCTCTTGGTGCAGACTTTTGAGATATTAAGGGCATTGTTTTTCTTTCTTCTTTTTTTTTTTTTGCTGTTTTTATTGTTTCTCAGTGAGACTTTATGCAAATGAGCACTTTGTTTATGAAGAGCGCTAAGATGACTCTAACTCCAAATGATCTGAAGCTACAAACTGTATTCAGTATTTGCAGTGAGGAGCACAGGAACAATGGAGGGTCCAGTCTTGACCCTGAGCAGTTTATCCATGGGCTCTGGTCATCTCCAACCACATGACCTTACGTTGGCTTTGGACACAGTAATAACATAGAAGAGAGAAACTTCTCAGCAGACAGGTTTCTTAGCTCTACAAGGCTCAAAGACCTGGATATTAGGAGGTTTTGAATATAGTATATATATAAAAAAAAACTACAAATGAAACCAGGTTCCTGAACTGCCAATCGCTGTAAACCTCTGAATTTTGCAGCGTCTCCCATGCAAACCTCAAACAAATGTGGCAGATTCAGGAGTAGATTTTACCTTAGCCCTGGTGCAAGCATAGCGCCAAAAGTGACGGCTTTCTGGGGTCTTCTTCCAGTGAAGATTCTAGGTGGAGGATTTCAGCAAGTTAGAACTTTTTCAGAGAGGATGTCTTCTTCGCTACAGCAGGAACAAGACTCCAGGAGCCCCGGCCTTGTCTTTTGCAGTGGTTATTTTTTGAGACCTTAGTTTACATTACTCATTTGTAAGACAAAAGATAGCATTATCTTCCATCGAGAATGAATAATAGCAGGTTGACTATTTGTACAGTTTCTGGAACTCTAACCTGAAATATTCCAAGTGTATGTACAAAAATTATACTTTTTAGAAGGGACACTATTAGACAAGAGGAAGGGAATAAGGGAGAGAAGGGAGGGAAATTTTAGGAAAGGTAATGGGGGTGGCTATGATCAAAATATATTATATGCATGTATGAAAATGCCACAATTAAACCCAATATTTTATAAAATTAATATGTACAGTAAAAATATATTTAAAACATCACACTTTCAAAAAGCATTTGGGGCACTTTTCTAGATGCAGCTTTTCTCTGCATGGAAGTTTATTTTTCTATCATATTATTATTCCCTTTCTCCTCGCTTTCTTTTCTTGGACTTTAGTTCATATATTAACATCAGCTCAGAAAAATATTATATTACAGAAAAACTATTGTTAGACAAACTAATGTAGCACAGAGTAATTTTATCACCATAACACCTTCTCTTTTTAAAAGAAGGGAACTAAATTAAATGCGACAATTTTTAAATAAAACATCAGTTTTTTTTAAAGGAAGTCGAGGATCTCAAGAGAATTCATTTAGTTTTACAGAATTCTGCTCTTAACATCATTACACCAATGTGAGTCTAAAGAGCTTCTCAATTAAATGGACAACATGGTTTCTGTCTTTTCCCTGTCAGCATAGAAATGCTTGTTGGCTCTTTGTCTACCATTACTTCCTTCAGTCCTTGAGCCTTCCAAGTCACTGGTTGGTAGGCTATAGGAGAAATATAGCAACTACAGATTTTTTTCTAATGGTAGTACTAATATAGAGCCAGCATATTTGCACCTAATTAACCAGAAATGCCCCCCAAAAGCATCTGTACTGTAGACATAGAATGATACAGATAAGATTTTACTATAGGGAAAGGAAGCCACAGTAACATGATTCTATTACATTCTTCTTAACCAAGATTAATTTTAATTCCAAACTAAGTCCAGAGTAGGCAGAAAGCAATCATCATCCGGAAACATCACAGAGGACCTCAGCTAAGCCGAGATGGAAATATTTAAAGCAAGAATTAAAACACTACCTCTTTAGTGATTCATAAGTTCCTGTTGGGAGGGAGACCCTGAGGATTGAACCCAGGGCCTTTGCACTGAGCTACATCCACAGCCCTTTTTCCATTTTGTATTTTGAGTCAGGGTCTCCCTAATTTGCTAAGTTATCCAGGCTGGGCTTAATCTTGCAATCCTCCTGCCTCAGCTTCCCAGAGTTGTGGGATTACAGATGTGCACCATTATGCCAGGCTGGACTGATTCTCGTTGTTGAAAATAAGATGAATTCTTGAGAAAAAGAAGTAGATTAATGAAATAATTTGCCTGAGTTTGAACTCAGTGTGGCTCTCGAGTACCTGCTTTGGACTTCTGTACTATGTTGAAGTCTGAAAAGGTAGAAGGCCAGTTGCACCCCACTGAGATCTCAACAGTGCTTCTGAAGGACTAGTGCTGCCCTCTCCGTTCACTCTACCCAATCTGGTCTGAGTGGTCACCACGTACCATGCCTTCCTGGTCATCACTGTCTAGGGTAGTTTGTCCTGTCTGGAAAGAAAGCTAGGAATTTTTGCACTTGCTCGCTTTAGTTTCTCATTTGTGTCTCCATATTTGTAAGGCAAACGAGAAGTTGCTATAATGGGAAACTTCTCAAGGGCAGGTTTTCTGGGTTTGTTTAGTTTTCTTTGGTGCAATTATCACTGTGATGAGCAAACGATAGCCCATACATACTTTTTCTTTTTCTTTTTTATGACAGGGTCTCACTCTGTCACCCAGCTGGCTGGTCTTGAACTCCTAGGCCCGTTATCTTCCTGCCTCAACTTCCCAAGCAGCTGAGACTATAGTTATGTGCCACCATGCCAGGATCTACAATTTCCATTAATGTGCCCTTAAAAGTAGTCTCTTTGCATGCCTAGGTATTATTTTGTATACATTCCTACACAATAGTAAATGTGTCACATTTACTGGAGAAGTAACAGACTTTAAGTTTCCCCCTTTTATCCTCTGAATTGTTCTGGAATTGGATGACATAATTCTGTTACTTTACCACCAGATACTATTTCATCAGTGCAACGTAGGATTTCATTTCTTACAGGAAATGTACAACTTCTTCAGCCTTTCCAGGTCACTCTTTGATATCTAAATAAGAAGGATGGAAGCTCCATCCAAGGGAACGCTTTATGAAGATACTCAGTAAGTTCTCCTATGCTTCACAAATCTATCCTGAGTGTTTTGGGTCAACTCCTTCTGCGCTGCTGCTTCAGATTTCTCCACAAACGACCCTGGTTGCAGCTCCGGGCTCCTTAGCCTCCCTGAAGTATACACATGGATTCCCTCAGAAACATAGAAATGGATTTCCCTCATCTCAAATTCAGAAAACACTGCAAACCAATATTTTAGCACACTTTACCAAGGCTTAAAAAAAGATATAAAGGCTTATAATAAAGAAAAGGAATTTACAAATGAGTTGTTCACTCTAAAACCTAGAGTGTCATGGCTTTTCATAGGGGAATTTCCTAATGGATCTTTCTTCGGACCTTGATCTGCTGGCATGTTTGCAGAATCCACTTAACCTTCTCTAGACAATGTCTCTCTCTCTCTCTCTCTCTCTCTCTCTCTCTCTCTCTCTCTCCCTCTAGAATCTCACTATGTTACCCAACTTAGCCTCCAACTAGAGATCCTTCTGCCTCAGCTTCCAGAGTAGCTGGGATTACAGTCGTAACCCACTGCACCACGTTTCAGGTCATGTTTTCAATCTGTTTTGTCTCACAAATACCATAGTCCCAGAGGCTGGGATTGTGGGCATGCGTCACCACACCCAGCTTCAACTTCAGATTTAAAATTATTTCTTGGCAGAGGATGAAAAATGGCAGAGTGGTGATCAGTAGCAAAATTGAGCCTCTGTGAGATCTGGAAAATCACAAGTTGGTGAAGTGAAAAAGAGAAGTAGATCCCCAAGACTGGGGAATGAGCTGACAGGAAAAATGAGAAACTACAGAGAAGTTGGAAAGATGGTCAATAACAGAGAAAAGGAGGAAACAATCAGAACTTGTGGCTCACAGCAAAGGGAACCTGGTACCCCAAAAGGAAGGTAAGTACCCAGGGCTGGAAGATCCAGGGAGAAATAGTGGGAGAGCCCACAGGCATGGCGAACTCCAAAAACAATGTGGGAGTTTGCTGCAAAAAGACTCTTTCCACACAGCAGGCAACAGTCAGAGATTCAAGCAAGGGTGCCTGCCATATCACCAGAAGGTGCTTAATCATGTGCCATTACAGGAAGGAGTTAATAATTTAAATCTGTTTTGTCTCACAAAACAGATCTAATGATATGATTACTGGAACTCAGAACAAGTGAAAAAGTAACTTCACTTCAGGGCTCCCAGTGTTACCCTCCCATGGTGACTGGATGAGAGACAGCCACGGGACACAGCAGTGACAGAGAGCAGGATAGAAAGAGATAGCCTGAGAAGTTCAAACTCAGGCTGGGAAGGACACAGGCCCCAGGCCCTCCAGTAATAAGCCAGGCCTGGTTTGAGCTGCATTCAAAAGTAGCTGGGTCTGAAACTGCCTATTGTCATTGAGTACTTGAATTCTTGCCCTGTTGCCTATATCCAGCATGATCTGAGATCTGATTGCCTCCCCTATATACCAACATGAGCAAGGAGATGTCTCAGTGTGAACATTGCCACAGCCTGGGGTAAACAGAGGGGCTGCTGGAATAGGGTATATACCTAAAAAAAAAAAAAAAAAAAAATAGGCCACAAGGATAGGTGGAGGAAACCATGACTTGCTGGACTCCAAAACTGTGGACCTGGAAGGAAACCACTCCTCAAAAGTACACAGGAAAAAAAAATTTTTTTTCATTTTTGGACTCTTTTTTTCCTTTCCTTTTCCTCTTTCTTCTTCAATGGTTTATTGGGGTCTAGGGAATTTTCCTTTGGACTTTTTTCCTTCTTTTTCTTATTCCTTTTTTTGTCTTTCTCCTTTCTTTTCTCTGTTTAATTTTTTTCCATTTAATTTTTTCTGTCTTTTATTCTCCATGCTGTTTATTTTTCTCCCTTTTTCTTTTACCTTGTATTTCTCATTTGTTTTCTGTTACCGTTATCTAATTCCATAAATATTCTTCTACTCCTTAACAGAATCCTTTGTCCCACTTTTCTCTGTTCCTTCTCATCTCTGATTGCTTAATTTTTCAAGGTTTTCTTCTTGCACTTTCTCATTCCCAACCCTTATATCTTTAATAGCATAACTATTAAGCTTCATTAATCTTTAGATACTTAACTGTATGTTACTACTGTTAAATTCTTTTCTTTTACTAGTGGAGGGTTAGTTGTCACATTTAGTAGATATATGCTGTATGTCTATAGTTAGTCTTAGTGTTTATACTATAATTATAGATTGATTTTCTAAGGTTAAAGATGGTAAATTAGCGGCTCCTCTGTATGTCAATATCCAGTTTGTCTTGGACAATATTACTGTGGCTGATTTATTTGATATTGACAGAGTTGCATAGTTGTTGCTATTAATAGGTTTTCTCCGTATGCCAATACCTGGATTACCTTTGTGACATTATGTAGTCCATTCCTGGAGAACTGGGTCCTGGGCCAATTACACTGCATCCTCCTTTCCCAGAGGTGGCTGGATCTTGGAACAGAGGTGAAAGACTGTAGCTAGCTATTCCCTGAGTGCATCACTGAAAAGTAGACTAACTAAACAGATCTCCATACTATCAACAAAGTCTTTCCAGTATAAGCAACCACAAATCTAAGCACAAAACAAAACAAAACAAAACAAAAACCAATGGAAACATGAGAAGACAAAGTAAAAAGAATGCCTCCCAAAACTCCCAACTCCCCAAACCCTATCCCTGGGGAATCAAGAGGGATGAAAGCAAAAGCCATGCAGCCATTCAAAAGGATAACAGAGGAGATTAAAAAACAGATCAATACGGTTCTTGGCAGGCTCACAGAAAATATACCTAACAGATAATAGATGTGATAAACAAAATGATCAGGGAGCTTACAGAAGACACTAATAAAAAGCTACCTGAAATTTTTTAACAAAGATGCAAAACATGAATGACCCATTTGGCAAAGAATTACAGTCCATGAAAAGGTTCCAAATAGAAATCTAGGAAATTAAAAATTATATTGAAAGCTTAGGCAGCAGAAGCAACCAGTGTGAGTACAGAATATCAGATTTAGAAGATAGGCTTTCAAATATCAATTACTTAGTGATAGCTTAAAAATAACAAAAGAACATGAAAAATGGATCCAACAGTGCTCAATGACACTAAGAAGGAATTAAAAAATTAGAAAACAGCACATATGGCATAAAAACCTGTATACAGAAAAAAAAAAAAAAGCAGAAAACTTCCAAACATAGGGAAAGAATTAAACATAAAGATGAGTGAGGACTGTGGACTCCCAAATAGTCCTGACAAAAGAGAACCTCTCCACAAAATCTCTTAATCAAAATCCCAGAAGTCCAACACAGGAACAGAATCTTAAAAGTTGTTACATAAAAGCAATGAATCACTTATAAAGGTAAACAGATTAGAATTACAGCAGACTTCTCAACACAAACTGTAAAGGCCAGGAGAGCTTAGAGTGAAGTGTTTCAAGTCTAAAAAAGATAACAACTTCTAATCCAGACTTATATATCCTGAAAAATTGTCTTTCAAAAATTGATGGAGAGGGCCGGTGAGATGGCTCAGCGGCATAAGCGCCTGCCTGGCAAGTGCAAGGGCCCGAGTTTGACTCCCGGAACCCACATACGAAAAAAGGGCCAGTGATATCACTCAGTGGCACGGGCACCTGCTGGTGCACGAGGTCCTGAGGTTGACCCCCGGTACCCACAAAAAAAAAATTGATGGAGAAATAAGGTATTGCCATGATAAAGAGTACCTCAAAAAATTCATGGCCACCGAAACAGCAATACAAAAAGTTCTCAAGGATATTCTAGGAAGAGACAATGAAGGCAACAATGCCAAAAAATCTAATAGAATGAATATACCAAGCTGGTTGAGCAGTTAAGAAAAAAGGAAGAAAAAGTTAGCAACAATAAAATAATGCAATGACAGGAATAAGACAATACCTTTCAGTAGTACCTCTCAGTGTGAATGGTCTCAATTCTCCAGTCAAAAGACACAGATTGAGTTGGACATGGTGGTGCAGGCCTGTAATTCCAGCACTCGGGAGACTGAGGCAGAAAGATTGCTGCAAATTCAAGGCCTGTCTGTAAGTTCAAAGCCAGCCTGAACTACATAACAAGACCCTGTCTCAAAACAAACAAACAAAAACAACAACAACAGCAAAAACAACAACAAAAAAGTCACAGATTGGCAGAATGGATCAAAAAACAAAACCCAGTGATAAGCAGTATATAAGAAAGATATTTAATCCAAAAATACACACAGATTAAAAATCAAAGGTGAGAAAAGAATATTCCATACAACGAGAACACAGAAAAAAGCAGAAATAGCTAGCCTAATTTCAGACAAAGTGGATTTCAAACCAAAACTAGTCAGAAGAGGTAAAAAAGGTTCCTACATATTGGTTAAAGGAATAATTCAACATGAAGAGATAACAATTATAAACATATATGCACCAAACACCAGTACACACAACTTCATTAAAAAAAAAAAAAACTACTGGACATAAAAAAATCAAATAAACACCAACACAATTTAATGGGAAAATTCAATACCCCACTGTCACAAATAGATAGATCAACTAGACAAAAAAAATCTAAAAAGAAATATCAGAGTTGAAACACATCTTTGAATAAGTGGACCTAATAGATATCTACAGAGTGTTCCACCCAATGACATCAGAACACACATTCTTCTCAGTAGCACATGTGACTTTCTCCAAATTAGACCATATGCTCATGCTAGTCCATAAAGCATGCTTAGGTAAATGCAGAAGAATCACAGTTATCCCATGTATATTGTAAGATCACAGCACAATGTAGTAAGAAATCAATTGCAAAAGAAACCACAGAAATTATGCAGACACATGGAAATTAAACAATATCCTCTTGAATAATCAATGGATCATGGAAGAAATTAAGTAGTTCCCAAAATTAAATGATAATGCCAGTAAAATATACCAGAACCTATAGGACATAATGAAAGCAGTCCTAAGAGGGAAGTTTATGGTTATGAAGCAGAAAAATGGAGTGAGTCCAAATGAACAATGATGTATCTCAAGGTCCTAGGAAAACAAGAACAATCCAAATCCAACGCTAGTACAAGGAAAGAAACTGTGAAGATCAGAGCAGAAATTTATGAAACTAAAACAATATACAAAGAATTAATAAACTGAAGAGTTGCTTCTTTGAAAGAAAAATCCCTAGCCAATCTTACCAAAAAAAAAAAAAAAAGAAAAGACCCAAATCAATGCAATTAGATATGAAAAAGTGAAATCACAACAGACTCTGCTGAAATTCAGATTATCAGTAACTACTCTGACAACCTATATGCTAATAAAATAGAGAATTCAGAAGAAGTGGATAGATTCCCAGATACATATGAGCTATGAAAGCTGAAACAAAAGACATAAAAATTCTGAATAATCCAATATCAAGCAATGAGGTAGAAGAAGAAATAAAAACAAAACTACCAAGTAAGAAAAGTCCAGCACCTGATGGATTCACCAAATTTTACAAGAATTTTAGGTGAGATCTAATGTCATGACTCCTCAAACTATTTAATAAAATCAAAATGGAAGGATTACTCCCAGAATCATTTGTGGATGCAAGCATACTCCAATTCCAAAACCAGAAAAGGATCTAACCAAAAGAAAAAACTACAGGCCAATCTCTTTAACGAACACAGATGCAAAAAGAACACAGTATCCTCAACAAGATACTGGCAAATAGGATACAACAAATCATTTAAAAGATCATACATCATGACCAAATAAGATTTATCCCAGGGATGCAAGAATGGTTCAACAGGGCCGGTGAGATGGTTCAGCGGTGTACGCACCTGCCTGGCAAGTGCAAGGGCCCGAGTTCGACTCCCGGAACCCACATACAAAAAAAGGGCTGGTGATATCGCTCAGTGGCATGGGCGGCTGCTGGCACACGAGGTCCTGAGGTCGACCCCCGGTACCCACACACACAAAAAAAAAAGAATGGTTCAACATATGCAAATCCAATTATGTAATATACCACATAAACAGAAGCAAGAACAAAAATCACATGATCATCTCAATTGATGCATAAAAAGCCTTTGACAAAATCCAGCATCCATTCATGATAAAATCCCTGAAGAAAATAAGTATAAAAGGATCTTATCTCAATATGATACAAGGCATTGATGACAAACCATGACCAACATTGTATTAAATGGAGAGAAGCTAAAAGCTTTCCCTCTAAAATCAGAAATAAGAAAAGGATGTGCACCATCATCACTTGAATATGGTCCTTGAAACATTAGCCAGAGAAATCAGGTAAGAGAAAGAAGTAAAGGCAATATGGATAGAAAAGGAAAAAGTCAAATTATCATTATTTGCAGATGATATGATCCTGTACACAAAAGACAAAAAAATTCCACTGAAAGACTCCTAGAATTAATAACCAAATTCAGTAGTGTAGCCAGAAACAAAGTCACCATACAATAATCAATAGTGTTCCTGTACACCAATGATAAACCCACAAAGAAAGAAATTAGGGAAACAGTATCTTTCATAATAGCATTAAGAAAAATTAAATACTTAGGAATTAACCTAACCAAGGAAGGGAAAGACCTCTGCAACAAAAACTATAATACTCTGAAAAGGAGGTTGAAGAGGACATCAGAAAATGGAAAAGTATCCCCTGTTCTTGGATAGGCAGAACCAATGTAGACAAATGACCATACTTCCAAAACTGTTACAGAGATTTAACATGATTCCAATCAAAATACCAAGAGCATTCCTCACAGAACTAGAGAAAACAATCTTAAAATTCATATGGAAGCAGAAGAGACCCAGAATAGAAAAGCAATCCTGAGCAACAAGAGCAAGCCAGGAGACATCACAATTCTGGACCTCAAGTTATACTACAAAGCTACAGTGATAAAAACAGCATGGTATTGACAAAAAAGACATGTGGATCAATGGAACAGAATATAGGATGCAGAAATAACTCCAAGCATATTCGGCTGTGTGATCTTTAACAAAGTGGTCAAAAACTTACCCAGGTGGAAAGATAGTTTATTTAACAAATGGTGCTGAGAAAACTGGCTATCTGCATGCAGAAGAATAAATCTAGACCCTTATCTCTCACCATCTACTAAACTAAAGTAAAAATGGATCAAAGATCTAAATGTTAAAACAGAAACACTTCATCTGCTAGAAGATAAAATAGGTACAACTCTTGAAGACATAGGTGTAGGCAAGAACTTGGTTATAGGTGAAGAGAACTCCAATGGCACAAGAAATAATACCAAAAACCAACAAATGGGATCGCACCAAATTAAAAATCTGCACAGCAAAGGGAATGACCAACAGAGTAAAGAGACAACCCACAGAATGGGAAAAAAAAATTGCCAGCTATTCCTCAGACAGAGAACAAATATCTAGAATATATAAAGAACTCAAAATAATTAGACCCCCCCCAAATAAAAGACCCAATAAAAAAAATGGGCAATTGAAATTAACAGACACTTCTCAGAAGAAAAAATACAAATGGCCAATAAATATATTAAAAAATGTTTAACATCACTGGCCTTTAGAGAAATGTAAATGAAAACAACCCTGAGATTCCATCTTACTCCAGAAAGAATGACCATTATCAAGAAATTAGAGGGGCCAGTGAGATAGCTCAGTGGCATAAGCACTTGCCTCGCAAGTGTGAGGTCCCGAGTTCAACTCCCGGTACCCACATAAAGAAAAGAAAAGGGCCTGTAGTATCACTTAACAACACAAGCGCCTTCTGGCAAGTGCGAGGTCCTGAGTTCAACTCCCTGTATCCACATTAAAAACAAAAAACAAAAAAAAGAAATTAGATAATAACATGCTGGCAAGGCTGCCAGGAAAAGGGCACCCTTCTGCATCACTGGTAGAAATGTAAGCTAGTACAACCACTATGGAAATCAGTATGAAGATTCTTCAAAAAACTAAAACAAGAAATTCCATTCAACCCAGTTATTCCCCTCTTGGGTATCTTCCTAAAAGAGTTAAAGGCACCATATTACAATGATACCTGCATATCCATGTTTAAAGCAGCACAACTAACAACACCTAAATCTTTGAAGCAGCCTATATGGCCATCGTCAGATGAATAGATAAAGAAAATGTGGTATTTATACACAATGCAGTACTACTCTGACATAAAGAAGGGTAAACATGAGACATTTGTAGGAAAATGGATAGACCCTGAGACCATAATGTTAAGTGAAATAAATCAGGCACATAAGCTTAAATATTACATGGTTTCTCTTATATGAGAAACCCAAAATATAAATAAAGAGCAAAATAAAGATAGATAGTAAGAAATAGTGACATAAATCTTTTGTATATGGGAAGGGCACCAAGAGATGGAGGGAGGAGGGAAGGAAAGGGTAGGCCATAAAAAGAAAAGAATTGAGATATGTTATGTACCTGTACCAACTCCCAACAAGGAATGTTACCATTATGTACTACAAACATGTAGTAATTTTAAAAATTAAAATAACAAAATTATTTGTTGATGGGGGGAACCGCACAAGTACCATATTCCCAACCCGTCTCAAACTCAGCTAGGAAAAGCAGGGCCAAGTCATGTAATCAAACTCTCTTCTGAAAGGCAAGTATTCAAGATCAAGAATTCAGTGGACTTGAGGATTAATGTTTGTGTGATTTTATCAATGAGCTTTCCTTAGGGTAATCATGAATACTTAATTTACAAATATTCAACTTTTTTAAATGTTAGTTATTTAATTTACGAAATACTTAACTCATAAAATATGAGTCTCTCTTTAAAAATGGAGGATAATACCCCAAGACAAATTCACCTTCTGCCATTTGTGAAGGAGTTTCAAGTAGGAATGCATCATAGTTTAGAATAGCTTATCCCTTTTCCAACCACCAATTATTTACAGCTATCAAGATCCATAGTCCTAGATTTCTTCCACAAGAGTATCATTTTTTTAGAAAACACATTTCTATATGAGTTTTCCCTTTTGTAGGTACAAGGACTTTGTCTGTCTGTCTGTCTGTCTGTCTCTCTCCCTCTCTCTCTCTCTCTTTCTCTCTCTCTCTCTCTCTTGTGTGTGTGTGTGTGTCTGTGTGTGTGTGTGTGTGTGTGTGTGTTTCTGGGGATTGATCCCTGGGCCTTCACACTGAGCTACATCCCCAGCCATTTTTCTTTTCGTTTTTCATTTTGAGACCAGGTCACACTAAGTCACTCAATTATCCAGGCTGGACTCAAACTTGCAATCCTCCTGCTTCAGCCCCCTGAATGCTGGGATTACAGACATCCACCACCATGCCTGGCTCTCCATTTTCTTATATTCAGGCACTTTTTCATTGTGATAGCATAATGAATCTTACTGGGTACTCCTAAGATTTTTCATGTTTATATTCCTAGAGCACTACAGTACTGTTAGCTTTGGGGGATATTAAGTTAATAAGGGACTGGTTTATGAACCATTTCAGAAGTAGCCTGCAGAAAAACACTCATTAGGGAAAGGAAAAGGATATGTGGCATTTTGTTGGCAAAAGAGTCACCAAAAAAATCTGTGAGCCACTGCTTTAAGGGTAGCTTGTACTTGTTTACCCACTGAACTTTGTTCTCTTCTGATAGGGTGTGGTAGGTTTAGTCACAAAGAAAGAAGCCTCCTGGAAAATTTTCTTTTCTTATTTTGAATTTTGGTTGCTCCTGCAGTAAGGAAGAGGTATTTAATTATTTGGTTTACTTTCTTTGTATACTATTAATACTTTAATATTGAGAACTTTAACCATTTCTAAGAGTTGAAGGAAGAAAGGGGATTTAAATACACACACACACGCACACACACACACACACACACACTCCTTAAAAATACTCACATGAAGACAAAAAGGTTTAGAAGCAGTCTTAACAAGCTTATCACATGTTACATCTACCTAAGAGTTCATGTGTAACCCCTAAATTAACCAGCAGTTGACATGTATATATCCTGATAAAACTGGATTGCTTAATAATATTTTAAACTTCAGCTCTAGGGTGGGAAAAACATTTTTCTTGGCAAAGTTAATTTCTTTTCTTTTTTTTTTTCAGTTAGAAATTCACACTTGAAATCATAATCTTATGAAAGGCCACTTGTTTTATATGCATGCAACTAGCTCTAAAACAAACCTTATTGTTCTATTCTACCTATCAAAAGTGTTATTATACAAATGCTATATATGCATGTTGCTAAGTACTTAACATCTTAATTGTAATTATACTTGAACTTCTGATGAATGTACAGGGATAGCACAGACATGCCTGAACAGGTAAATCAGCACCTAACTAAATGACGTGTGTGTCTTATGTATTGCAATCTTTGAAAGCTCTCAGTATGATTACTTTCTATTGCACAATTTTTTAGAGCAGTAATTTTTTTTTATTACACAAACATGATAAGGACACTAAAGACATTTTCCCCTCTCTGGCCACTGAGCTTTCACAAGAATGTTATGAGAAACTCATTTCTTACCATCCCAACCCCCATCCTTAACTATATTGCCCAATAAAGACCAGATTTTCCAAACATCGTGCTCAAGCTGGATTTGTAACAATCCGAAATCTTTCACTAGGAACCCTGCGCACATGGCTAGGTTTAACTTCATAGTATTTTGAACCGAACATAAGTAGGTATATTTAAAATTGTTATACACAAAGAATATTACCATACCTCAAGAGTTTGGTTGTCTTTCATGCTCTACCACATCCATTTTAAGTAATTACCCTTTATTGTCCCCCCAGACTTTTTGGGGTCAGCAAATCAGCCTTTAAGAAAAAGTTTGTGGGGAAAAAAATAAATAGGAAACTCTAATTACTTTCTATGGGACAATTTTTTTTTTACTTCAAATGGGACAAAAGTAGTTCTTAGATATAATTTTCCAAAGCCTCAGCAACATGTTGAAGTACGGGAAGGAAAAGAATTTATGCAGTTACTAAGTTTCTCACATATGTGAGCAAATGTGGGGTAGAATGGTTATGTTTCTGTACTATTATAATAATGGTCGGCCTATATTTTTAATGACCAGAGACATCTTTGGAGAATGTAAAATATTCCCTTTCCTACAATGTAAGTTTTTTTTAAAAGAGTTGTTTTTATTTCTCTGCTAGAGAAAATTAATTTTGATAAATAAATTAATGAGTATAATTCAAAGATCAAGTTAGTAAAGTTTGATAGAAAAATTTTCAAGGGCACCCTAAGGAAAAGATTCGGCTCATCCATGAATGTGAATTTTCTTTCACAAAGTAGAAGCAATGAGAAATATATACTGCCCTCAATTTAACCAAGACAAGACAACTAAGGAAAGGTATATGGCCACTGTTATTCGAGAATGGCAGCTACTTTTGTCAGTGTATCCATCAGCTTCCCTTGTTTTCAGGTTAATTTCCAGATTTTTCCCATAAGGATTTCACAGGGCTCCAAGTCCCCTGGAGACAGGATGTGGTGGCTTCCATACTGGGAAGTCTAACCTCAGGGGTAGCCAGACCTCAGCTCAGGGCAAATGGTTCTCAAGAGTCATTGCTCTGTTCCCATGGCCAGGACCTGATTAAACAAATTACAGTGGCAAGCCCAGAAGTATTCCTCCAACCAGTTAGGCAGAAACTTGGGACGCAAGCAAGAGACAAGTCACGAAGGAAAACAACAAAGTGCAGATGTAAGTCTTTCAGGCATATGGAAAGAAAACTGTCACTGTAAAAAAGGGACAGAACCGTATAAACCTGGATAGTGATGTGAGCAATACCGTGAGACAAATAGAACCTCACAAAATGACAAATGATTATAGACTCTGCACTAAGTATATAAGAAAATATGACGTGTTAACTAATTTAAATGCTCCAATTACAAAATCCATGAACCTAACCAAAAAAAAAACAAATAACAACCAGTGCTTAAGCTTCATATTAAAAGCAGTCCCTTATTGCAATTCTTCGCTTCCTATGTTTTGTTTTTATAACTCATTCTCTGTGTCTCTAGGTCTAATTGGCCATAGTCCATCTTGTTTTAAAAGTTCATCATCCCAAGATCAATCTCAAGGGTTAAAACAAGCAATCATTCCACAACTTATAAACATAAATCTTGCCTGGAAATAGCCTGCTTGTTTTTCCTTTGTAAATGTTAATCATTTCAAACTTAACAGCACAGATTTGAATTCCAGTTTGCTTGCACATGAATTCAACTGACTGGAACATTTTAAATACTGAAAGAAAAGCAAAATCGTTCATACGAAAGAGGACTTAAACATTGCCTTATTGATATTCAGAATGGATATTGACAGGTGTCCCCCACCCAAGTCAAACAGCAAGCATTTGATGTAATCATGTTATTCTGTTCAGCGGCTAGTTTATATTGAAAAATTGCATCTATAGACAATTTCAAGGTCAAAGACCTAGCAATATCATTTTTATATAGTTAAATGGATTAATCAACAAAAAGATATTGATCTTTCTGAGGGTATAATAATTCAGCCAAGCTGTAATTTTCCCATTCAGTAATCATTGATTGGGTGCTTATGTATATGAGGTCCCAGTTAGGACCTGAAAAGGACCATGGACAGAAGCAGTATGTGCCACAGTTCTTATGGGAAGAAAGGAGTTTTCACAGCAGAGAAGCTTTTGCTTTGCCACAGGTTTCCCACCTTCTGTGAGGAAGAGCCATTTCTCATCCTTCCTAAAGGAGCAGGTTTAGGATCTGGGAGAGATGGGAAAGGAGAGGAGAGTACACACCGATGTTAAAGTCTCTGTGTGAAGCAAGGGGTGTGCTCCCAGCTGAGCTCTCCTTCTCTCTGCAGATCCCAACAGAATGAGAATAAGGAACGAGACCGTGGTGGAAGCATGGAATAAAACACGAAAGGATTCCTATTTTTTTTCCTTTTGTGTCACTGGGAATTGAATCTGGAGCCTTCATACTGCACACTGAGCTACACCCCTAACACTTTTTATTTTTTATTTTTAGACAGGGTTTCACCAAGTCTCTAAATTGCCCTCTAGGTTGGATTCAAACTTGCATTCCTCCCAGATCACAGGTGTGCACCACCACACCCAGCTCAAAGACTCCGTAACACAGAGCGTGTTACAGACCAGAACCATCAAGGCTTTAATAACTCCATTTTGTTATTGCTGTTTTTAGGGCTCATGTTTTCCCCAAGCCCAGTGTGCTTTCTGCTCATGTTAAATTACATATTAAAAATAATAATAAGCAATTAGAGTAAATTTGTCCTTAAAGATGGTTATATTTTAGGTTTATTTTCCTTTGAATAATTCTATCTTTGTAGCTTGTACCTCTAGCTGATAGCAAATGTTAATATAATGATGATATTTTTTCCTTAGATATAATATGATTTGTTTATAAGCATCTTTTATTGGGCAACAATAAGAAGAATCTTACGTGTGTGAAATGTTTTATAGTGTATAAAACACTTTCATATACATTATCTCATTTGATTAATGGCCCAGGCAGTTGCCCGGGACGGGCATATTTATCCCTGCTTTATTGAAACCAAGACAAGAAGAGGTTATGAGACTCATAAGGCATCACAGTTAAGTAGCAAGTAGAGCTGGTACTGAAACCAAAGTCATGTGTCTCCAAGCCCAGGTCATGTGATCCAAGTTCAAGTTCCTTCCTTCCCTGTTCTGCTTCCTATAACATCATGACCCCGAGAGGATTAATGGTACCGTTAATTTACCCATTGCTGCTGTAGGTGTTGAGCAGACACATGATTTTATCCCATATTTAGTTAGCATCATTTCACTGATAAGTAATAAGTTGAGAGTTACCAGACACTCCTGCGCATAAAGGAACCCGAAACATTACTAAACCATCATGTAAAGAATATTCTGAGTGGGCAAAAAGAGAAGCAATAAAAATAAATATAAAGTATTTCATACTTTAATATTGTCAATGTAAAATATAATGGCCTATTATAAGAAGCTTATCTTTTTTTATTTCTTTGTTTTGATGCAAGGGATTGAACCCTGGGCCCCAGGCATGCTAAACACCTGCTCTATGACAGCTACATTCCCAGGCCCTTGTAAATGTTTTGTTTGTTTGTTTGCTTGTTTGTTGAGACAAGTTCTTGCTATGTAATTCAAGCTGGACTTGAACTCACTATGTAGCCTAGGTTGGCCTCAAACTTGCAGCGATACTCCTGCTTCAGCCTCCCGAATGCTGGGATTATAGGTGTGCACCACCATGCCCAGTCCTTTAAAATGTTTATTAGGAGAAAAACATTTACTCTGAAATTTTAATAAAATAATGCTTTAGTGATTTCCTAATATATTAACCTTGCTGAGGTAATTTTTAAAAAATCTTTTAAAAGTCCAGGCATTGTGGCACATGCCTGTAATCCCAGTACTCAGAAGGCTGAGGCAGGAGGATTACTGTGAGTTCGAGGCCCATCTGAACTACATAGTAAGACCCTGTCTCAAAAAATCCAAAAGGAAAAAATCTTTTAAAAGACATCGATTTGGCAGAATGTGCTGAGGCAAAAATATTTAAGCTGTTTGTAAGTCACTGAGCATTTCAGTGACTCTGAACTGAGCTATGTCATTGGGCTTCCCTGTTTGATCTCTTCTTGCATTAGCCCCTAAAAGCAACGTAGTTAGCAACTGAGATCACCACTTCTGCAAAGTTGCTTTGTTGTTTATCCACATTTTCAGATATTGAAAGTAATAGAATAATTCCTTTTTTTTTCTTTCTTTCTTTCTTTTTTTTTTTTTGTTTTTTTTTTTGTTTTGTTTTGTTTTGTATTTTTGAGACAGGGTCACGCTATGCAGTTCAGGCTGGTCTTGAGCTCACTTTGTAGCCCAGGCTGGTCTCGAACTTGCAACAATCGTCCTGCCTCAGCCTCCCGAGTGCTGGGAATAGAATAATTCTTGAAATTTTCTTGTTTAACTCAATTCGCCAACATGAAGGCAGCACCAGGGAACCCAAAGACCAATAAAACTTGATCTGTGAACTCAGGAAACTCCCAAGAGCAACTTCTGTATTTCTAGCAACACTCACTGATAGTCGGAGCTTCTATCTGGTAGATAAGATGCGGGGCTGACTTACCAGTGCTTTTTCTTTTCTGAATGTGCTTCCCAGCTGGAGAGATGGATCTCGGGACTGCCTCGCTCACAAGTTCCAGCAATACTGGACTTGATCAGGGCCGGACTGTGGCCCAAGAGAGACTAATTAGATTCTCCCTCTTGATTTTTGAATAAGGTCAGAGACTCTTGTAAGTTAACTCTGATTATGGGTCAAGTAGACTCAGTAAATGAGGGCCATGGATGAGTTAGGCTTGATTTTAGAGTTGCCAGGAAAAAGTAAGAGCATTGTGTTTTTTACTTGCTAAACCTGGCAAGTTAACATCATGCACCATGGGAAAGTGGAGTTAAGAAAGCATCTTTGCAAAAAGACAGGAGAAAACTAGAGCTAAGGAAAGTTAAAGGCTACAGTAAACGTACAGTGGGGGAGGGAGGAGAATGAACTTGAGGGAAAGAAAAAATACCTCAAGTGTCACCTTGGTCACTGACAACATTTCTGTCCTCAACTGTAATCCCTTGGGACATCTGGCAATGTTTCCTGCCTCTTTATAAGAGATCCTTTTCTTCTTTAGATAGCTCGGAGGAGATGGGTTTTTTATGTCAAACATATCCCAAGGCATGTATAATATCGTCTCACTTTGAGGAAAGATTTTTATTATTTCACAACTTTTAAAGAATTCATGGAGTCCATGGGATATGTGAATAGAAAATTTATGCCTTGACTATCAAGAGTAGGAAAGCTTACCATGCTCTGCAATTAAATGCAATGAAATGTATGGATCGGGATTTCTAAAATTCTGTGTTTGGAAACCTAGGATTCGCAATAGGTCTCTGATGTATACTGTATTCCGCTCAGGTATTCTAAAATGTCCCCAAAGTAAAAATTACCAACAGAATAAAGGTAGTCTTTCATTATCGGCAATTTCAACTATGCTTATTCCTGCTCTTCCTTTTCACTGCCTCTCTCCTCCCTTTCTTCTCCCTCCCCCATGCTCTAACCTCCCACCCTGACTTCCTCCAGAGAAAAAAAGGCAATCCCAGAAGTACCTGCACCTCCGTGTAAATTGGCTGCAAGTGCAGTTCACACTTAGAGTATTTGCATTTTAAAAGAAGACTGTGAGAGAGGGAAGCTTGCTATGAATAACAACCCTATGTGATGCGTTTTTATCAAGTGAACATTAGATAATAGATGGAGATGTGGAAAGGTCAAGGAAAACATCTTGGTCTGGGTCAACTGATGGAAGAGCATCTGTGAGGATATAAACTAACGACAGTTTTTAAGGGACTGGTGACAGTGGACCTAAAGGAAGAGGAAGAGATGATGTGAAACCAGGAAACCCAGCACTCAGCAGTACTTCTGTAGGGTTAGTTGTAAGGAGAGGCCAAGTAAGGGCAACTACAACTGCCCGGTTCTTAAACCTAAACGGAGCACCAATGGCTAGACATCTTAATTTCACCTGCAAGCTGTGAAACTGTTCCCTTTATCTGAAAACATATGCCCCCTGCCTGAAACTTTACTAATTGAATGACATTTTATATCTAAACCATGACAAGTTTTAAGGAATTGTCCTCTATGAAATTATACTTAATTTGAAGATGGAGATGAGTTGTTTTGGTAACAATTTAAGAAAAAAAAAAAGAGAGAGAGAATGGACCATACTATATAGTACCAAGATGCAGTTCAGAAAAGGTCACCTTCCACCCTAGCCCCAGTCCAAGCTTCCATCAGCTAACCCAGACCAAGATGTTTTCCTTGGTCTTTCCGCATGACAGGCTGTTCTCCATCTATTATCTAATGTTCACTCGATACAAACTCCACATCACATAGGGTTGTGACTCATAGCAAGCCCAGAAATGTTTTGTTAGCTTCCCTCTCTCAAAAGGAGGCTTATAGGTGATTTACATTTTAACATGAACTAGAAAAACAACCAGTCACTAGCTGTATTTGAAAATGTGCAAATATTCTTAAGGTTAGCAAAGAGGAAGAATTGCAATAGGGGGTACTTTCAAGGGCAGGCAGGCCCCAGTTATGGCGAGATGGCAGTACCGATGACACTTAGCATCTGAAGTGTTAGAATTATGAGACGAGAGTGGGAAAAAGAAGAGCCTTTAAAATCAAGTTTTCGAGTTTGAAGTTTAATCAGCAGTTCATCCCTGTCACAAGACTCCTCCTAGAAATCGGAAAGAGTCATACAGGGCCCAGCAATTGCGGTCTTTCCTCCAGGCAGGTCAAGAGCAGAGCCCAGCCTCGCGCTCTCCCATCCCATCTCTTAGCCTGGCATCACCATCCACAACTTACACGACCGGAAGTGCAGCACTCACTTCCCCTCTGCTTCCTCTGCCCACCCCATACACACATCCACCTGGGGCCTGATGAATGTGACTCATCCATCGAGACTCGGCAAGTAACACTTGCACTGTGACTTTCACAGGAGAGGCCTCTTGCCTCCTGCCCCGCACTAACTCCAGAGCTGCATCACAGAACAGAGGCAAACAGTACCAACACTGCAGTCAGAGCGCCCGGTCCAGATCCCAGCTCTGCCATTTCTTACCTGTGTAACTTTGGACTCATTCATCTATCCACGCATGGGGTAACGTAACTCTGTCATAAGTTTCTTCTGAATATATAACAAGTTAATACATCTAATGCATATAGAACACTGCTTGGTGCATAATGAACATTCAGTATTTATACTTTCTATAACTGAATGAGAAATATCTAGTTATAAATGTCTAGTGGTAGCATATCACTATCAAGTGGATTTTTACTAAGCTTGAGTGTGTCTGATTTTTCTAGTCAAGGAAAAAATTTTCATGTTTGTATCTATAGCATGCGGCTTAAAATTTTTTTTTAGCAGGGTACATGTCTGTAATCCTAATCCCAGCATTTAGGAGGCCGAGGCAGGAGGATTGTGGCAAATTTGAGGCCAGCCTGAACTACAAAGTGATACCCTGTTTCAAGAAACAAAAAAACCCCAACAACAAAGCCTTAAAGACACTAGGATATACTCAGTATATTTATGATAAATGTATGAATAAGGCTGCCATGGACATTCCTCTCTTGGGAAGACAGGGTTACAGAGAAGAGGAGTCCCAAGCAACAGCGCATCCCATGTTTCTGGCTTAGATACCTCATATGAAAAGTGGAGATGAGAGAAGGTTCTGCGGTATAAACTGTGGTGGGAACAAAGAAAGCAATCACCCTATTGTTTGAGGGCAAAGGAGAAAAGATCCTTAAAACAATGGGAGAAGAAAAGATCTTCCTTCCACATCTAGATCTGACCAATGCCAAGTAAGAAGCTTTTCTTCTCCTATCTTTTTCATAAAGCAAAGTGAGATGGATCCAGCAAAGCTGTAAAGTCGTTCACTGGATAGATTCCCAGATAACTGGCAACGGTAAATGGAAGGACTTTTGGATTACTCACGTCTACAAGCAGGAAGCTCACTGGGGACAATGAAGAGTACCTAGCATAGTGTTTACTACAACGTTTGTACTCAATAAATGTCAGGTCACACCATAAGTGACAGAAAAGAATAAAATAATGAACAAATGACAGGAGAATTGAATGAATGAATTGATCAATCAATTGTGGAGGCTAATCCTCAAACCACACCATGAAGGTGACTGAGTAGCATTATTTCCCCAACAGCATACCAAGGAACACTGCGTCAGGAGATGCGAAAGGGCTGTAGTCATTTACGTGGAAAAAGGCTCCTACTATACTGTTCAAATATTTTTAATTGACTTACTGAAGACTCTGTTTCGCTTTGGCTGACAGCATGGAACACTTTTCCCCTGCAGAGGGTTTAGTAGTCTGGCTCTGATTGCTCAGGAATTGGAATAACTGAATAATCTTAAAATTTGAGGGCCGGTGAGATGGCTCAGCGGCTTAAGCACCTGCCCGGCAAGCGCGAGGGCCCGAGTTCGACTCCCAGAACCCACATACGAAAAAGGGGCCGGTGATATCGCTCAGCGGCACGGGCGCCTGCTGGCACACGAGGTCCTGAGGTCGACCCCCCGGTACCCACAAAAAAAAAAAATTTTTTTGAAACCAAGGTAAAAGTGAGTTACATGCTCAGAAAGATTAAAAATAATGCTTTGTGGTGCTGGGGATCCAACCCAGGGTTTAGGCTAATCAAGGACTCTTATCAGTGATCCACAGCCCCGGACCCTGTGTTTCCCGTCTGTCTGAATCTGCATATCCCGGGCATCTCATACAAGAGGAATCATAAAATATTTGTCCTCTCATGTCTGGCATACTCCACTTAGCATTATGTTTTTAAGGTTAGTCCATGTTGTAGCAGGCATCGGCCATCCATTCCTTTTGATATTCCATTGCGTGTGTACTCTACATTAGGATAAATTCTAGTAAATATTATTTTGGAAGGTTGTGCCCATTTTAAGACATTCATCTCATGTGGCTAAGTTGCCTTCCAAAAAATTAATACCTATTTAACTCTTAGTGGTGAGAAACAAGAGTTTTCTCTTCTCCACAACTTCTATAAGAATAGGTGTTTTTCTCCCCGTAAGCCTTTTTTCTGTCACCAGTGCTTAAGTGATACTTAAGGAAAGGAATTGTGTCGTGTAATTGTTTCCTCAATTCCTAATATAGTGCCTGCCACAAAGTCTGAGATCAAGAGACACTGAATAAAGAATGAATTCATTGGGCTGGTGAGATGGCTTAGCGGCGTAAGCGCCTGCCTGGCAAGCGCGAGGGCCCGAGTTCAACTCCCGGTACCCACATACAAAAAAGGGGCCGGTGATATCGCTCAGCGGCACTGGTGCCTTCTGGCACATGAGGTCCTGAGGTCAACCCCCGGTACCCACAAAAAAAAAAAAAGAATGAATTCATAAATATATACTCTTCTAAGCTAATCATGAAGTGGACATGGAGAAATAATGGGGGTGGGAGAAAGAGAGAGAGAGAACAGTAAACAAGGAATGAGGAGGCTATCTGCTCCTAAATAGCTTTGTCACCTTGGGCAGAGAGTCCAACCTGCTTGACCTCTTGGGATTGGCAGCGTGGTGTGCACATAGGGCCCTGCACATCCTGTAATTGATTTAATCCTCCACAGTTACCATCTTGAAATGCTTAATAATTTCTGAGCAAGGGGTCCAACATGTTCATGCACTATGCAAATTATGGAACCAGTCCTGCCTCTACTTCCTTATCTGTAAATAAAAACTTAGAAAAGGAGGAAATCCAAGTCATAGCAATTCTAATTCTGTGAGTTTTTCCTGTATTTTACACAAGCGGCTACAATTTAGGTACATAAATACCTTGGCACAATTTTGAAAGGCTTTCTAATTGCTTAATGAAGATCACTTCGTGAAACACTCATCTTCTCTCTCTAACCTACCTCCATCGGTGGTATCTTTCAGCCTATCCCTTCTAATTCTATGTTGTAATTGCATGGGATTACACTCACTCGTGTAGCATTACAACCATTAACCTTGAAGTATGAAGGACTGGGAGGGAGAAAGTTCCTCCTGATGACAAATTGTTCAGGTCTGAAAAGCAAGAATTGTCCAATACCTTTCCTATAAGGAAGGTATTGAACAGAAAAAATAAAGACTTTGAAAAATCATTTTAAGTTTCTAAGCATTAACTCATAGAAAAGCAGAACCTTGGTACTATATAGTATGGTCCATTCTCTTTCTCTCTCTCTTTTTTTTTTTTTTCCTCTTAAACTGTTTCCAAAACAACTCATCTCCATCCTCAAATTAAGTAACTTCATAGAGAACAATTCTATATGCAACTACTTCACAAGGGAACAAATGCCACTCCAGATTTATTTTTAAGTAATCATTATGAAAATAAGAAATGGACTATAAAGAAAAAAAAAAAAAAAAACTCAGCAAGCTGCCCAGAGATAGGAACAGTATGTAAATTACCACTAATCTAAATTACCTTTCCTTCTCCACTCTAGAAAAATGCCATCTCTATTTTAAAACATTTATATCTGAGCAGTTTAAGCTATTTCAACATGTTAAAGCTTAGATCTGTGGGTCTAATGCTCTTTGCTACATCTCAAAAGGTTTACTAAAAAGGCAATGCCATGTAATGGACTGAAACAATTTGGAAGCATTTTAAAAATGTTTTTTAAAATGTTTATTCCTTAGACTTCGCTATGTATACAACAAACTGTATGGTATAAATATTCTTGACAACGTTGTCTTATATCTGATAATTATTAGTAGTAGTGCTTTTCTAGAGAGTATGTTTGGGAGAATTTTAATAATAATGGCATTGCTGATATTCTGTTCCTCTCCTGAGAGCTGGGTAAACAAAACATAAGCACAATGTATGTTCTTCACAGCACAGTTGGCAAAGGTATCTATTTTGGTTCAAGTTTTCCGTCAATTTGGGGATTCGGAAAGTCAACTAACTTTTGCCTGTTAGGGTTCAAAATAAGATATCAAAGAAGTAAACGGACTGGTTACAAGAAAGAGTTAGGGCCAGTGAGATAGCTCAGCAGCATAAGTGCCTGCCTGGCAAGCACGAAGTCCTGAGTTCGACCCCTGGTACCCACAAAAAAAAAAAAAAAAAAAAAAAAAGAGTTAAAGCAGCTTCAGGAAGAGTTTGCCTTACTTTCAGAATATAACAAGGTAAGCACGGGGGAAATCGGGTTCATCTAAGAGATTAATCAGGAGTTTGGGAAGTAGGTATTCAATTTTATGTGTGTGATTTTGAATGTGCATGTGAGGATTCATTCATTCATTAAGGCAAAAAAAGTACTGAGCATATGACACGTAAAAGGGCTGTTACTAAGAGCCAGTGAACAAGATAAGATGCACCAGATAAGATTAGGTTCCACTGAGAGTAGCAAACGCCCCCAAAATAGCATTGGCTCTATGGAGATGGAATTTGATTTGTCCTTCATTTGTGAGTCTGAAGGAAGCAGTCCAGAGCTATTGCGTTGGCTTTGCTGTCTAAAGTTCTTAGGACGCGGGCTCTGTCCAAAAATCTGCTCCGCCATCCTTAGGGTGTGACCCTTGTCTGGACCGAAGTTACAGCCCTCTGTCCACACTCCAAGCGGCAAATAGGGGAATGGGAAGGAAGCAGGAGCAAAGGTTTGCCAGTCATCGTTTGGGAACCTTTCCCCTACCCTGACATTCATTTCTCAGTTCTCATTTACCAGAACCCAGTGCCAAGCTCACATCGAGGTACAGAAAGATACAGGTATGAAAAATACATCTTTAATTTAGACATTGATGTGTCCAACTAAAAATCTAAAGGGGTCTAGTAGGGAAGAAGCAATGTTAGGGTAAACAATCAGTAATTTCTGCCATGCACAACCTGAGGCCTCTTATGTCTAGGACCTTGACAGAGCTGAAAGACAAAGGCAAGAAAACAGAGCTAGTGAAGGTATAATTGGTCAATTTCAAAAAATACCCATAAAAGTACTGTTTATTAACAATGCAACTCAGGCACTACTTTCTCTAGGAAGGCTTCCCTAACCACCTCTCCTCATAGTCACAGGCCAGATACATTTTTATTTAATAAGCTTTTAATTTCCATCTTGCATAATATTTGTTGTGCCATGTATTGCTGATACAATAAATGTTTCTGTCTTTCCTATTCTTTGCCGCTCCAGCTTGACTGTAACGCCTTGAGTACATATATAACACATATATATGAACTTACGTATAATGAGCATATATATGTTCATTATTTGAATTGTTTGAATCAATAAACTACACATAAATGATCTCCAATCAAATATAAGAAAGTTTCATAGAGTAATAGCAGGGGGAAAACTTTGCCAGCTATCAAAATATTGAGCACCAAATGTTTGGCTGATGAATGCAAGTGAATCTTTGATCAAGATTGGCAAAAAGATAATTCCCCTAAAATATAAAAAACATACATAGTTAATGTGTGTGTGTGTGTGTGTGTGTGTGTGAGAGAGAGAGAGAGAGAGAGAAACCCAGGGCCTCGGGCATGCTAGGCAACTGAGCTATACGCCAGTCCATATACATAACTAATTCTATCCACTCCAAAAAATAGTGGAATTCGGCTCAGAACGATGCAACTGAAACAGAGTAACACACTCTGTAACCAGTATTGATCTCAGGCCTGGGGCCTGTGAGATGGCTCAGCGGCATAAGCGCCTGCCTGGCACGTGCGAGGTCCTGAGTTCGACTCTTGGAACCCACATACAAAAAAAGGGCCGCTGATATCACTCAGCGGCACGGGCGCCTGCTGGCGCATGAGGTCCTGAGGTCGACCCCCGGTACCCACAAAAAAAAAAAAAAAAAAAAAAAAAAAAAGATCTCAGGCCTAATTCACATCATTCTAGCAGTACAGGCTTTAGTAGAGCACAGGGCTTCCTTCAAAATGAATCAGCACTCAGGTTTAGGCTCTTTCCTTCCCTCTGTGAGCCCACAAAGCCCAAGGAAAAGAATGAAACATAAACTGATAGGATTCATTTCCTTGGTCCTTTTCATTTTAAACCTGTTCACATTTTCTCTTGTAGTTATTCATAACTTTTTCTTGATTTTCTTAGGTCAAACACATACGTCTTCAGATCAGAAATTCAACCAGTAAGACACTTGAATATACAACTGCTTGGTTTTAAGAAAAAAAATGTATCCTAAATAGAAAAGCTTTTTTTAAAATCCTCCTTTCCCCACCCCCAGCACTGTGCACTGTTATTTTATGATTCATTCAATCACTAAACATTTGTTGAATATAAACTAGGCACAAGACTGCGCCTATGATATTGCAAAAATTTGCATTTGCATTACATTTTCCTTAATTTGGGCTGTCTGATATATTACAATTAACTGAAGATATTCTCTCTTAGGTTATTATTTATATAATTCCATATGTAACTGAATTAAACATTGTATTGGAAACACAAGAAATTGCTTAAAAAGTAAATGTATGCTTACAAACATGTATGTGCATAATTTTCTATAAAAACATAGGAATTGTCAGATGGGGAAAAAATGCCTTATTTTCAGCAAGTAGTGATCCAAAACATCAAAGTAAAATAGTCTATTTAGAGAGTACCCATGTGCTGTGCAAAATGCCAGCCATTAGGGGAAAAATGAATTTTTTTTTTTTTTTTTTTTTGGAACCTTGAATACGAACTCAGGAGCCAGGCAGGTGCCGTGCCGCTTGAGCTACATCCCCAGCCATTAGGGAAAAAATGAAGTGCCTTCATTTATCCCTTGGGCTTAGGCAAGTGCTGTGGATTTGATGAATGTCTACCAAAGGCCAGAGTGCTAAAGGCTTTGCCCCCAGGGAGGTGGTGGAGACTTTGGGAGGTGCGACAGTGTGGGAGTTCTTAAATCAAAGAGAATACAGTTTTTCTCTTTTGTTTCCTGGTTCCTTATGTGAGCTGATAGCTCTGTCACGGGTTCCCCATCCTCGCCATTCAGCAACCACCAGAGGTCCAAAGTAATGGGTCCACTGGATCTCACCCTGGAACCTTCAAAATTAGGAGCTGAAATAAACCTATTGCAAGTCAATTCCTTCAGGTATTTCATTACAGTAACATGGAACTGACTAATACAGCATGAGCGATGATACCCTTTACCACTTATAGCTATGTAGCATTGATGATTACAAATTTATATAGTATTTTCTCCAAATTCATTCAGCTATAGTATTTGATTTTCTAGGTACTATGTATTTTTTATCAATAGCACTTTCCTTAGGAAGAATTTGTTTTCAAAGAAAGGCTCCATACACTCCTTTAGCAAAGTAAATGTAGTGTTGGATTCTTTCTGTCTTTCAATATAGCGAGCTCTTCCCAGTCCTCGTTGCTGTCCATGAAGTTTATACTTGTAATCCTATGGAAAAGTTCTTGGAATTCTAGTGAGTTAACTCCAATCTACCACTTCCAGTGCAACCCACAGCGAAAATAAAGACACTAAGGCATATTTATAGTTGTGGGGAGCCAAGGGGTCCTAAGTCCAGCCAAGATGGTGGTTACCGGTACAAAGGCCTCGACCCAGGGCCAAACCCGGGTTTTATTAATTCTCGACGAGGAGAGTGGCTTGGGGATGAGTGACTGTGAGAATGGCGGGAAGTCCATGAGTACTGCGAGCTGCGCTAGGTAGGTGGTCTAAAATCACCTTTGCAATATGCAGAGGAAAGGATACGCAGGAGTAATCTGCATAACACAATTCAAGGTAGTATCTAATGTTTTGGGGTCGGTGCTTCAGCTCTGATGTGTAATCTTCTATGCCCTGGGAAGTCATAGCCTCTTTCTCAAGGCTCGATCCCAGCACAGCTCTCCATCCCGCCAGGTTCACCATGTGTTTTGGGAGCTACAGGGGTGGGGAAACACTGACCTGTCACCTTGCTTCAAAGACTACACATCAGCATCTCAGCTGGACTGATTTGCATTGCTTAAAGCCAATTAAAGGGATAAGGAAAAGTCCTAGCCAGCTCTGTACATATCAGTATATGAAAATAGGGCCAGGTTCGGCCAAAATAGAGATAACTGCTCTTCTTTCAAGGAGATTCATCCATCCAGGTGTCCTCCACACTTCAATGTCTTACTCAAAATAACTATAGATTTTAGTCGTCTTTAAGCCAGGTAGACAGCACCATAGAAGCAGCTATTTTCACACACGGCCGAGCTGCTCTTGGGACCCTGCCACTTTTTCCCCTTCTATATAGGACCATCTATAAAAAGCTAAGGGAGTGTTAAATCCAAGAAAGGATAGAAGTATGACTCATGGAAAGTTGCAGCAATACAAACAGAAATAAGAATCAAATATGGAGTACTTTGCAAAATATGGAGCACTATGTAAATATAAGTACTAGTATTTATTCATTTAAGTAATATTTATTGAATGTTAGGTGATAAGGATAAATAAAATGTCTTATTTAACAAGTTTAAGGCAGAGAATATATAATATTAATTCAGTAGAGAAGATATGAGTATGGTGCTGGTAGTAACTAGATTGGTCCAAAGGAATTGGGAATGCTTTCTTCGCAAAAATAATTTTAGAAATTTAAACGTTAGTAGTAGTTTTTTAGATAATAAACAAGAGACAAAGAGTGGCATGTACAGAATCTTGAAAGAGCCTGGCATGTTTAGAGAATAGTAGGCCGTTCCATATGGCTAATACATAGGCTGGCAGGGCTCCGATCAGGTAAGTGCTCAAACGAGAAGCAATAGGCTTGAGATCTTATTCTCTAAGCTTTTGGAGCCACAGAAGGATTTCAAGTAAGGAACATACTCAGATTTGCATTTTTTTTTTTTTTTTTTTTTTTGTGGGTACCGGGGGGACGACCTCAGGACCTCACGCGCCAACAGGCACCCGTGCCGCTGAGCGATATCACCGGCCCCTTTTTCGTATGTGGGTTCCGGGAGTCGAACTCAGGCCTTCGCGCTTGCAAGGCAGGCGCTTAAGCCGCTGAGCCGTCTCACCGGCTCAGATTTGCATTTTTAAAAAGATTATCCTTTGGCAGTGACAAGTGCTCATATTAGGATATGGGAAGTAAGGAAGAGAGAACTTTGTGATTATCCTGAATGTATAATTAGTACAACTTATTAACGAGCTAGTTGTGGAAGAATGATTCTGCAGTTTCTGATGCAGGCCTTTGGTCAGATGCTGGTATCATTCACTACCAGCATAGGGTAATATACAGGATGGTATATATGGAGGAAAAGTGGCTTGTTTGGGTATGTTAAGTTTTAAGCACTTAAATATGTCTACAGAGAAATTTGATATGATCCAAAACTCAGAAGAGAGGGGGGTCTAGTTTGGGCATATAGATTAGGAATGATTATCATATTGAGCAGTGGTTCTCAATAGTGTACGTATGAAGAATCACCATTAGTGATTAAGAATCATTAGTGTATGTAAGAATCACCAAAGTGCTTGTTAAATGTTGTTCCTTGATTTAACCCTCAGAGGTTCTGTTTAAATGGGTCTGAGGAGGGGCCAACGAGCTGATCTTTAAACAAGCTCCCACAGTGATTTGCAGAGGGTCTATAGAACAAATTTTGGGGAAATATTGTCCAAAGGCTAGGAAAAGAATTACAAGGAAGTTGTGCTATGGAAACCCAAAAGCGGAGAATTTGAAGGAGTAAGAGTGGTGACTCTGTAAATACAGCAGATTATGAAAACGGGATGGAGAAGATCTACTAGACTTGGTAGCCCATAGGGGTTGACCGGGAGGGATGGGCGGCAGAAAGTGGTAAAAGCACATGTCAGCTGCAGCAGGTAAAGGAGTCACTGTGGGTAAGGAAAGAGACTGAGTGTATGAAGCTGGTCTAAGAAGGGCATGGAACACCTTGTGGACAGAATAGGAAATCTAATGTCTGAAAGACCAGGCTCAAGCTCCGAGGCCGCCACTCTATGTCTACGTCATACGATATCTCTTTCAAGCCCTTTTGTTTGTTTGTTTGTTTGTTTGTTTGTTTATAACATGTGAGTGTTGTGTTACAGAGCCCTCTGTACAAGTTAACTATGATAGTGCATGTGGAAAAATTGTAAATTGCTCTCTCAAACTTTCTTATTAACAATTTACCTGTGTGAAAGAACATCCTAAACAATTTTGTAGAGCAGGTATCCAATTAATTGTCTGTCCACTGTGACAAAACACCCACAACTTTAGTCACTGGAGTGTTCACCTCATAAAAAAGCACAGGACTTCAGAGGGAAGAGTCATAAATAATGTCTTAAATGGACCAATACCCTCGCATTACAGAAAAAGATCCAGAGGTCTGAGTGGGAAGCAGAGGTTAATTGGTTTGTCCATAGTCATACTATTTAATGGCAAAGCCAAGTATGAAATTCAGCCAAAAGCCTGGTGTGGTGGCACATGCCTGTCATCCCAGCTACTTCGGAGGCTGAGGCAGGAGGATCACATATTTGAGTACAGCCTGGGCAACTTGCAAGACCCACCACAAAAAAGTAAAAGGAAAGGAAAGAGAAAGGAGGGGAAGGGAAGGAAGGGATAGGAAGGGAAGGGAAGGGCAGGAAAGAATGAAGAAATAAGCAGAAAGCTCAAGATGTAGGTAGCTCAGTGGTAGAGTGCTCGCCTAGCATGTGTGAGGGCCTGGGTTTTATTCCTCAGCACTGAAAAAAAAAAAATTCAGCCAAACTCCTGACTCAATGCTCCCCCACCATGCTCTGCTCCTGCATTATAATACAATTCTTTTCTTAATTCTCTGCCCATTGAATCTTGATCTTTTTCTTCTATAGCAAAGAGAAATATAGATAATTGGAGCTTTACTGACTGGGGAAAAGTAGGAGGAGCAAGTCCAAGGATTCAGATGCCCACTCCTTGAAGACTTTGTTGACCGATCTCCTTCCCTCTCACTCTCTAGCCCTCAGGCGATGCCCTAAACTTAGCCTTTAAGCCCCCCTGGAGCAAATGATCAGTCAGTAGCAGAACAGCAAATAGAGCTGCCACACATTGCATTCAATTTTTCTTTCACAATTAAAGAGCTCTCCAAAACGTCAACAATAAAGAAAGACTGTCATTGGAGACAGACTTTGAATGGTCACATGGCATCCTTGGCACACAATTATTACAGAAGGTTTCTATTTATGACAAGGACAGAGACGGTATTTCCCACAGTGTGCTCAAGCATTTGAACCTCCATCTCCCTTTCTAAGCTGCCCAACGCAGATCTTTCAGTCCCTGTCACCCAGCAGAATGGCTGTACCCAGTAAGGATCCTACATATGGCGCTGAATGAATGAACTCAGTAATTTAATCCGTAACTCTGTATCAGCTTACTTCTTAACAGAAAAAAAAAAAATCCCTCATAAATTGACATACATGTGTTGTTTTTCCTCCCTACCTTAGACCCTCAGTCTCCGCCCTTTCTGCCTAGATTTTTACGGAACTAAGTATTCTGCCCTTCAATAGAGACCTTCCCTGGTATATATCTCTTATACCACTTTACAGTTGATAGTTAAAAGTTAAAGAACTGTTTTACCCATGTTTTCCCAAAAATACTTCAGAGAAACAAGGAATGCTCTTTATTTTGTGAACTGATAATGCAACACATATAAGTATATAGTGTCACAAACATGTTTGGAAAGACAACTTAATAAAAGGCACAAAATTTGTTGATAGCTTTGTTTTCGCTGTGCTGGGGATGGAACCCAGGGCCTCACAGCTAGGCAAGTGCTACCACAGACTTACACCCTCCATCCCTTGTTGGTAGATCCTAGTAAATATTAATATACAAGAGTAGTGATGTTTCTTAATAGTAAAAGAAATTATTTTCTCTCCTATTTTCTCCACCTTGTCTCACACTTTTTCTCTTCCTTTTAAAAGAGGAAACGAACTGATTCACTGTTTTCTAAGATGTCACCTTGTTCACTTTCCTTTCACATATTTTAGGAAACAGTTTTGAACTTTCTTCGTCATCATGTGTATCCTTCTGCTTTATTTGAACTGTAAGCTCTTCAGAACAAGGACTGTCCTCTAAATATGGGGAGAGTGACATTTATTTTTAGTCCTCAGTACTTTTTAAACCTCCCCTTTTTTTTTCAAAGCAGCTGTGATAGTCACAGGATAATACTTCTTCTCCAAAGGCAGATTATGATGTAAGAAACTGAAGAGGCTCATAGGATGGAAATATGAAAAAAATACAACAAGAAGCAGAGGTTAGAGATAAGTTTAGGTCTGAGTCCATCATGAAGAGGTATAGGGGGATAAAAACAGCATATGTTCTTGGAAATAACTCCATGGGGAGGTCAAGGCACTGGGAGGAAAATTAAATTCATCAACCATTCCAGTGCTGACTCAAGTTTGTGGTGATTTGGTGATAGGAAAGTCATGACTCCTACGCTGCTACAAAGATGTGCGTGTGCACGCGCACACACACACACACACACACACACTGACAAAATAGACCTGGTAAAGATATACAAAGAAGGGCATTCTAGGAAGATTTTTTAAAACTTAAATTTTATCCATTAAACAGAGAAACTAGAGTGACCAACATTCTAACATATGAGGCTTTTATTGGTTCTGGAAGTCTTGTGGGCTATTGTTTCCCCAAACCAGAAGCGTGTCTTATTTTGCACGTATGCTACTGTTTTATTTGCTGCTTTTCTTAAATTTAAAGACACATTTTGGAATTGTACTTAAGATTCTAGGTTACAATCTGAGCACTGTGAATGTGATTTCTTAAACTATGTATTTTAAATGAGTCTCCCTTCTTTTTTGAAATACAGTATCTCTTGCATGAATGAAACTTGCAATATCCAAAGATTGAGAGCTAGAAGGAATCCCAGTATGGTACTGTATATGGTTAAGGTAAAGATTTCTCAGTAGTATGCAGTCAAATATAATAGCTGGGCTCACGAGATTTCTAAACTCGTTATGACATTAAAAAGATTCACTTTAGGTGTTTTTATTTATAATGATAGCACACTATAAAGTCCACAGCTCCTGATTTTCTTGCTGTTACATCCAGTGACGATTGATGCTAATATGGAACATTTCCTGCTCGTTATTCATTGATTAAAAAAAAAAGTAATTTTTTCCAGATACTGGGCAGGAGATAAGATGTCAAGAAGCAATAAGCAGTGAAATGAAAGAGGAGAATGCAAAGGAACCAAAAAGACAAAACATTAAAGCGATGTTATTTTCTCCCCTGTACGCAGATGGACAGGCAAATTATAGCAGTAGCTGCAGACTCTCTTTCACCAAAGACAGGATGGCCTTGGGGAATCAGAATGTGGGAGAAAAGTCCAATCAAACTACATTCTCATCCCCGCTCCAATTGACTTATGGACAGGGCTTTGGCTAAGGTCATTTACCTTTTCTATGCCTTAGTTTCCTGAAATGATAACGAAGATTATTTGAATGACTGGGAAGATGAATAAAATAATGCTTCAGAAGCCACCCCAAACTGGTCAGAAAGCGGTGCAGAAAAAGAACACCAAGTAGTACTACTATCACTGAACTGTGTATTCTGTTGGAATGAGTCATCTTGCAGCAGAGATGCATAAGCAATTCCAGTCGTGGTGGAGGACCAGAGAAGAGGGGAGTACAGCGTTCCTACGGGGTGCTAAGAGAAAAGATCACCGTGGCAGAGAGAGCCTACGTACCCTCGTTCATAGAACAAAGGGGACCTGGGGGCGGTGCAGGATAATCTTTTAAGTATGTACTACTGTTCAGCAGGGTGGTTATACAGACTTTTGAAATCGCATAGCCAGTTTGAATCCAGGCTTTGCCACTGACTACTGTGAACATGGGGAAATCACACCGTTTCATTCAACTTCATTTCCCCCATCTGTAAAATGGGGTTTACAATTATATTTATAGTGTTGTGGCGATTTACAAATGAACACTGTCGAAAGGACTCTAAAGTAAGCTACTGTTGCAATGTGAGACAAGGGAAAGCAAAATCCATATTGATAATAAGTGACTCTTTCTTTTAAAAAGAGAAAAAGATGAGGCGTTTTGTTTTGTTTTGTTTTGTTTTATAAAACATCATAAGACCTAAGGGGCCTAGGAAAGAAAAACTTGTTTGGCCAAGTCTGCAGCCACTCGTATTTCATGGGTCCAAGGCAACTCGTTAAACCTTTGATATCTGACACACAACGCACAAACAGAAAAAGCCTTCCGTGTGCTTTCGTTAAAAAGTTATTTTAAAAAAACGATATATATGTCTATATATATATCTCGATATATATAGATATATATATAGATATATATGAAAAATCTCTTGGCCATCCACTAGCTCTCATAAAACAAAGCTCGGACGCCGTGTTCTGTTCTAAGGGGCGCGGGGAACGCAACGCCCGCTGTGACCGCGCTGGGGCCGGGCCGCCTGCGGGCAAAGCCCTGGGGGAGGACGCGCTTCTGATTGATCCCGGAACCTCCGAGCGGGGCGGGGGCGCGGGTGGGCGGGGCCGGGGGCGGGGCCTGCGTTCGCCCCTCCCCCGAGCGCGCGGCGGGCGGTGGGCCGGCGGCCGCGAGGATGCCGAGGGGCGGCAACGCGGGCCGGACCCAGCCGGGGCGGCGGGGCGGGCGCCGCCCGAGGCGGTAGGGCGCGCGCGGGGGCGCGCCGGGCCGGGAGGCGCGCTCGGGCCGCGCTCGCTTCTCCGCTCCCTCGGCTCGCTCGCTCCCTCCTCCCTCGGCCCCGCGGCGGCAGCAGGAGCAGGCGGCGGCGGCCGGGGAATCAGACATGGCGGCCGATCTCAACCTGGAGTGGATCTGCTCCCTGCCCCGCTCCTGGACTTACGGGATCACCAGGGGCGGCCGAGTCTTCTTCATCAAGTACGGGGTGGGGGCGGCGGCGCGGGCTGCGGGGAGGGCGTCGTGCGGGGCTGACGGGGGGGCGGACGGGGTCTGTGGCCCCGCGGCCGCCCCGCGCCCCCTCACGCCGGCTCTCTGCCCCTTCTCTCCCCTCAGCGAGGAGGCCAAGAGCACCACCTGGCTGCACCCCGTCACCGGCGAGGCCGTGGTCACCGGACACCGGCGGCAGAGCACAGGTAGCCGGGCCGGGCGGACTTGGGGGGGGCGGCAGGTAGAGGGGCCGGGGTCCGCCCGGGGGCGCGCGAGGCTGGGGCGCCGCGGGAGACGGCGCCCCCTTCCTGCGCCCGCTCCCCATCCCGGCCGGGCCCCACACGCCCCGCCGAGGGCCGACGCCCCTCTCACTGAACCCTGCAGTCAGCCCCGAGTTTCCCCCCTCGGCCACCTTGAAGTCCTTTCCCACTCTCCTCCTGCACCCCGGGACCCCCGCCTGGCCGCGGCCCCCGGGTATCCGCGTCCTCCCACCGGGCTGCTTCCTCCGCCGCCGCCGCCGCCTCCCAGGTGGGACTTGTGGGTAGGTGGCTGATGGTGAAGGAGAGCACTTCGGGGGTGACGGGGAAGGGCTCGGGAGACGCCTGGCGCGTCCGCTCCCTGCTGCCGGAGGAGCAGCCGGAGCCGGAGAAGGCAATCGCAGCCACCATCCAGATTCAGAGTCCCCGGCAGCGGCACCGAGGTTGCACAGAGCGCCAGGAGGCGGTGGGCGAGCGAGGGGGTGTCCCGGGTTGTGGGCATGGGGGCCCCAGTTGCAGGGGCTCGGCGGGGAGACGCGTCTCCTCGGTGGCTTTGGTGGCGTGCTTGAATGCTAAACGTGAGTGGGGCTGGAGGAGGAGGGGCTCCTTGTCATTTCTGTGCTGGTCTGGCTTTCTTTTGTCATTCTTTGTTTACATTCGTGGAACTTGTTAGTCTGAAATGTAGCATGTGTTCCCTTAACTGGCCAGCCCGTGTTTCTGGTGATTGGAAAGCCTTGAGAACAGTTTGGGTCGAAAGGTGAGGAAGGTTCCGGCTGTCTTGCGGAGCTGCCCTCCTGGGTACTTTCTCTCCAACTCGGAGATTCTGTGAAGCTCTTCAAGTTGCCAGGATGTTGAACAAACCTGTCTTTTCTATTAAACGCTGGAGTTCAGTGAAATGACTAATGTGTCCAAATTTGCAAAAAGGTGGAGGAGGAAAGGGAAGGCTGGTGTAGCAAGCATGACGAGGTTACATTTTTCGAGCACTTCTGACTAATAGACCATCCTATTTCTTAACCCCACTGTGGGGTCTTTGGCTTCAGTATACCTTTTAGGTGTTTTGCAGTCATATTTCAACTTTGATGGCTTCATTGCTTTTATGGATGGTAACAAATTTATTTCATAGAAGACAGTATGGTTCTTAAAATTACTTAGCCTAAACATTCTTGTGGCGTTATTTCATGCTTATTGTCGGTTATGTGTAATGTATATGTGTCCTAATTACGCTCACAGATTTGATAACATTCACGAGACAGAAAAATTTGATGCTCTGATTGCTTTCACGTGATTCCCCCCCCCCCCCCCGCCCCGTTTGGTTTACTTTGGTTGGACTCTGGTTTTGTGCACACATCAGTGGCTTCTTTGGGAGAGGTATTAATGATTAAATCCAAACCACTTGTCATTTAAAGTAATATGTAGCACAGAAAGATACTATTGTTCGCCTCAACCATTCTCAAGTTTATTACTTGAAACTTCTTTTCAAGGGCATGGATACACACCCATGGAAGTATTCATTGTCAGATTTCTTTTCCACTAATTAAGCACTTAGAAGCTCTTCCTTTTCTTCATTGGCACTTCCTAGATGGATTCATTTGTGCAGCTGAGAAAGAGTATCCTAAATAGACACAGTGTACCTTAAAGAGGCAGATGTTGCCTGTTATGCACAATTTTGGGGTTTGCCAAAATTAATAGGTATTGTATAAAAATACCACATCTTTTTTTATCCATTCCTCGGTTGATGGGCATTTGGGTTGTTTCCAAGATTTAGTTATTATAAATTGTGCTGCTCTAAACATGGGTGCACATACATCACTTTTTCATGCCTGTATCTTGTAATCTGAGCAACTGCTTTGAAGATAACAATATGCAATATATTAACCATCGTTAATCTCCTATTATCTTGTTATCATTGTTTTTATGTTTTTTCTCTTTAAAATAAAAAGAAATTAATAGGTATTTTACTTGGAATTAAGAAAAGTGCCCTTTGCTTTTTTTTAGGTACCAGAGCATAGCTCCTCTCCACCCTGATCATTAAAGGGTATAGGTCATGTCAGATACTGTGATCTCTAATATTGTTGGTACTTTGGAGGTGCCTCTAAATTTTAATTGCTGTCTTTCCCAAAATGATGTATCTACCATTAGTTTTATGACCAGTCCACTGTTTTTCAGTTAGAAACCTTTTTAAGTGAAAATAGCTAGTCATGAAAATGAATAATTAAAATGGATTGAAACTTATTTTGCTGGCCTGTTAAAGTAATAACTAATTGCAATTATGATGTGTTTTTTAGATTTGCCTACTGGTTGGGAAGAAGCATATACTTTTGAAGGCGCAAGATACTATATAAAGTGAGCTTTAAAATTTTTTCCTTTGATAATTCAAATGCTGTGATTACTCTTTGGTTGAATGGTTTTATGTCCAAACATGGTCATGATTTCTTAAGGTTTATCATATATAATGTTGACTTTATTTTATGTATCATTAGAATTCTAAAAAACAAAATGGCATTCTTAGTTTTCTTAGGTTATTTGCCTAATGTATTTATTGGTTCGTTGATTTTAACATTAGGTCGTGTATGGCCAGGGTTAATTTTGGTGCTTCTTTATATATTCCTGGGTTGAGCATTATAGTTTTTTGTCTTTACCCATGTGACAAAATTTTGGACCCTAATTATTTTACTGGCAGAGCAAACACATGAAAATTTCTGAATTATGTTACCATCTTTTTCTAAAAAAGTGAATTCTGTTTATGTGTATTTTGACCAGAGCTGTTAATAAGTAGCAAAAATGATGTAAAGCTAGTTACAATCTGATGAACAGTGACAAAGCTGAAAGTAAAAACAAACAGCAGTAGGTGGTGAATATCCACAAGCATTTGTTGGAGCAGTTTGTAATTTTACGTCAATATATCTAAGTGATTGTCTTGCACAATTGTGCTTGTGTTTGAGTACAAGGCTTTCAGTAGAACTTAAGAGGAAAGATGATTAGATACTCCTATCCTTAAAACCAGTTCTACTGAATATTGAACTAATTTCAATTCCAGTGTAACTTGGTAGTGCTGGAGGTCAACATTATATAGGAACAGATTTAATCTCCCAAAGGAAAATGCAGATGGTTTTGTCTTTGTTTTAAGTTAGAAACTGCTTAAGAGCTTAGTTTTTGTTGCTTAACATTGCTTGGTATAATTTTAAGGAGCTAAGTCTTGAAAGAGAATGTTGAAATACAAGATTTGGTGGAGGTTTGGGTGGTTTATTAATAATAACAGATACCTGGTTGAAAGTACATCTGTTTCATTGGGCCTGGTAAGTTATTTTTACCAAGTGACATTTTTAAGATAATGCCATAGTTCTATTAAATTATAATTATTTGTATGATTCTTTAAGCTTTTTTAGAAAGGATATTTATATAAAATGTCAAAGTATATTTGTAGGTATTAGGAATGGTTGCTTTTGGATGTAGAATTAGAGAAAGCAGAAGTAAGAAACAGGAATGGAGTGTTGTCTTGGTGTAATCCTTCTCTGGATTTTTGTTGTTAAATTTCTTGTTTGGAGATTGGCCCATGCCCTAAAAAATGAAGTAAAGTGCAGTCATCAAGTATTTTTCAAGTGATTGTTTTCATCTTGAATTAAAATGAGTTTGTGTTTCCATGAAAAGGGATGTTTTCCCTTTTTGGGTGTAATATTGGTATTCTAAAGAAAGACTTTTTTTGTATTTTCCTTACTCTATGACATTTTGACTGTACATTAAGCCTAGCTGATCTTACAAGGATAGGTAGCACTTCAGTTCTTTATTTTAACTTCTGTGTATGTGTACATTCTTGGGTGATTGTTTTTTGACAACACAAAACGTTATTTTGTGTAGGCTGAATATGTATGTTTTAATTTAGAACTGAGCTGTATGAAAGGCTGTTTTTTTGTTTTGCTAGCCATTTCAATTGGATTTTCTTTTATTTTAACAACAAATTAGAATCTTATTTGAGTGCCCTGTTTAAGTAAGTTGCTCAGGAAAATTAGGACACTATTAAGTGAGCTGTAATAATTTTACTCTATAATATTTTTAAACTAGTGGGTTTTAATTGTGGGATTAATGGCTAATAATGGTGTCCAAAAGTAGTAATGCAGTTATACTATGAAAGTAATTTTCTGTAATATTGAGCATACCATAGAAATATCACTCATTAAACTTCTTTTAAGTAAACTAACCATTTAAAAATACAGGGTTTAAGGGCCGGTGATATAGCTCAGCAGCATAAGCGCCTGCCTGGCAAGCACGAGGTTCTGAGTTTGACTCCCGGTACCCGCATATTAAAAAAAAAAAAAAAATACAGAGTTTAGCCAGGTGTGCTGGCACACTCCTGTAATCCCAGCACTTGGGAGGATCGCCATGAGTTCAGGGCCAACCTGGGCTACATAGTGAGTTCAAGGCCAGCCTGAACTGTATAGCGAGACCCTGTCTCAAAAAACCGAATTAATTAATTAATAAAAATAACAGGATTTGCTGTACGTTAGGTGGTACTGCTTTACCCTTCTGGGTTGTGTCATAAGAATAGTTTCTTTAAAGATTAGTTAAATCCCTAATGCAGGCTATCATTTCCTAGAAACTTTTTACTTGTATTGTAATTAGGGATGCTTTTTCTTTCTAATATGAAGGGGTACTTCTTTTATCTTAAAACTTTACAGAATGTTTGCCCGTGTATTATCAAATCTGGATCTCATTTTAATCATGGAAGTAGTCAAAGAATTATTGCTTCCATTGTCCACCTCGTAATAAAACAACAGAAACACGTCTTTAGAACTTATATGCTGCAAAGACAGCACAATGAGAAACAGCAGGAACTATATTTAGAATATTCAGCATAGAAGAAAAGATAGTAGTCTGAACTAAGAAAGTGATTAATGTTGGGCTTTTTTCATTTGTTGTTTCTTTCTTAGATGAAGAAAGGAGGTTATTGATCACATTATAAGAAAAGGAGGCGATAGAGTGAGCAGGGGGTAGACTTCTCAGACTTTGCTCACCTGGCAATACAGAAAGGCCCATAAAAGACACTTTGGCCCCATGTCTAGTCCTGATCTGTTTTCTGGAAGGCTCCCAAAGTAACGAGGAACTTGAGTTGTCTCTGCTTTCGTTCTTAAGTGTGAAGTACCTTGAACTCTTAGATCATTCCTTTCCTGAAAAAAAGTGCAGTACCAAGTAGAATTTTTTTTTTTTTTTTTTTTTTTTTTTTTTTTTTTGTGGGTACCGGGGGGTCGACCTCAGGACCTCGCGCGCCAGGAGGCGCCCGTGCCGCTGAGCGATATCACCGGCCCCTTTTTCGTATGTGGGTTCCGGGAGTCAAACTCAGGCCCTCGCGCTTGCAGGGCAGGCGCTTAAGCCGCTGAGCCATCTCACCGGCCCCCCAAGTAGAATTTATATTTGGAGAACATTTTAGTGTGGACGTTTGCATCTTCATGGGCCCTCAGGGAAAGCAAACATTCTAATGCTTTCCCTGTCATAAAAGCTGGACTGTGTACAGCTTTGGAACTCAGTCTTCACATCTTTATAGTAGGCTAGTTGTAAAGTCAGCCTCTAAATACCACCCCATTTATAACTTTGTTTGAACTTTATTCTGTTCTGGGGATTTACAGTATTCTAGAAAATGATGAATTCACAGTGCCAAGAAGAGATGATGTGGGAAATATGGAAATCTGCTTAGCTTTTTTTATCCAGCTTAACTATTTTATCCTTTTTCTTCAAGCTTTGTGTAGATAACTACAGAGAAGTGAAGTGTATAGTGCCAGAGTTGTGTGCGTTTTTTCTGTTGCTGCCTTTTGTGCTTAACATTTCCTTGTAGAGTGTTTGTATGGTATCTTTCCTGCAGAGCTTTATGGAAACCAGTAATAGTTTTAATGTCAACAAAGGACCTGATTAGAGTAAGTGTTGTACAGAATTGAGTTAGATGAACTATTTACACACTTAAAAATTGGTTCTTTAATATAAGTCTACAATTATTTAACAAGATAGGTAATGCAGAGAATGTGTTTTACTTTGCATCCACTGGTGAAAACAATGGTAATACATGAAAATCTTAAAGACAAATGTTTAATTATGATACTTTAACTTTTTAAGAAAAAAACCCTAATTTGCATGTATGTTAAGCTAACTTACCTCTAAATTATTTTTGTGTTGTGTGTGTAAATACATACACACAGTTTGAATTTGATTGCTGGGTTTCCATACTGCCATTTAAAACAATTCATGCTTTTTATGTTCAGGAATAGTATTGAAAATTGTTATCAGTGAATTGCATAACTTACAAAGTACAGCTTTAAATATTTCATTTTCTATTTTTCATTTATTTATTTTTTATAATTTTTGTTTGTTCTTTTTAAAATATTCCATTTTCTTACTAGGTATCAGACAGTAGCCAATAAGGTACAGAATATAGTCTTAATGTATTTGAAAGTTATAAAGCCTTCTGCGTCGGCCTTGGAAATGGTGCTTAATGACTCTGTAATGACAGGTCAGAGTAGCTTAAAATGGATGTGTCACTGACTATTCCTTTGTGCTTCAAAGCTTTATGATGGTTAACCTAAAGTGCCAAGCAGATCTTAAAACAATGCTCTGAATAGTGAGAAACTTTGTACTGATTATTTGAAGATCATTGTTTTATGTGGCAGGGCTGGGAATCAAAATAATATTTACATGGTAGTAAAATAGTGTGCAGATTTTGTGAGGTGTTTTTATATGGCCTTTTTCCTAAATTTTAAGTTCTGAAAATTGAATTATTTCTTGGATATGCAAATAAAACAATGTTGGATTTTGGGCAAATGAGGTTTCATTTCAGTGTCTTTAATATTGGAATCTAATGTGTGCCGAGAATTCCAGAATACCTACCAGGAAGGGATTTCTGGTATGAAATAGACATTTAAGGTGGCAAGAGATGAAAAAAAATATGCTTGTTCGTAGATTATCACAGTTCTAAATAATGTGAATGAATACAGGGGAAACCAACACATAGCTACTATAAGAGTATTAGAATATATTAACTATTTGGTATTTAAAATTGTTTTGTAGCTTAGTATTACAATAATAACAGATTTTGATTATTAGAGCAATATAATGTTTTAAGAACAATTCGTGGACATTCAGTTTCTTTTTCATGTTCAGGTCTCAGCCTTCCAGGAGTTGGTAATATACAGAAAAACATGTAGTGTATTGAAAAGGAGCATGGTGTAGGGAACATGGACTTAGTGCTAGGTGCCTCAACATAGCATTAAACTCATATAATCATCCCAGTAGTCTTGTTACCTTTTTCTTTTTATCCCCACCACCCTCTTTATGAAATTGAAGCTCTGAGAGGTTAAGGACGGTATTTATTATAGGTCATAAAGCTTTACTGTTAGCCATTAGTACTCAAATTAAGATCTCTGGGCTAAAACGTCTTCGTATCTAGAAATACAGAACAGTGTATACTAGTAGGTCCTACAATATGTGTCCCTTCATGAGTTGGCTGCTTAGGATTAGAAGTGTAGCATTTCACACAAGGGTGGTGTGAGGGTTAGATCAACCCACAAAGAGAAGCTTGCTCCCCCCCAACAGGGTCTTGTGACTAGTCATTCCTTTATCTTCACACAGGAGTGCTTAGTAAATGCCATACATTGTTCTAGGAGCCCATGGATACAATGAGAACCACGCAGCCGCTACCCTGACTTCTTGGCCTACAGTCTAGGGGAAGAAACAGATATTAAGATCAAAAAAAAAAAAAAAAAGGAACATGAATGTAATTTTTAAAATGACGTCTTTATAAAGAGAAAGTACAGTATGCTGTGACAGGAAAGTTTACTATAAATAACTATTGAAGTAAGATGGATTTCCAGCCATAGTAGACTTGGTTGTGGAATTCCATTCCCCTTCTTTTAGCCCCAGGGCTATGACTTAGGTCTGCTCAGTGTCCTTTCCTTGTAGTTGTAGACTGTGGCTAAATAAGCAGTTATCTCTGACCGTGATGCAGCTCCTAATCCTGGAAATTAATCAGGATAGGACTAAAGAGTCCCCAAAGGCTGGGAGAGAGCTCGGGGTGAAGCATTGCCTAGAATGCACCAGGCCCAGGGTTCAGTTGCCAGCAGTGTGTGCGCACATGCACACACACAAGTTCCTGCAATTCAGATGGTTTTGAGAACACTTTCTGGATTTCTCAAGTGATCCTCCCTACTTCCCCTGATCAGGATGGACAGACTCCTTTGTTTGTCTTCTCTAACTCTCAAAGTTGTATGTTTAGGAAGAGGGGAAGGAAGTGAAGAGAAGACAAAAAAAGGTTGAAAGAGTTGTAGAGTTGGTGCTGTGGACTGGCCTGGTATAAACTTCCCTATATTCCTAACTTTCTCTGTCCTATAAAAAACAAAGAGTTTCTTAGCATTTGTTGACAGATCCTCTTCTCTTGTGACCTTTGTATTTATCTACGACAGTGAGTTGGTGAAAAGTTATATATATGTGTGTAGGTTGGAGTTAACAGTGTAGAAAATGATACTAGTTTCTGTCAGTTGATGTCATAAGAATTCATAGGAAGTTTGGGCGCATGAGGTGAGGCTTATAGAGGGAGCTGAGCTAGGTGCGGGGGCATGGATGGGATCAGATGGGCTGATGGGACTAGTGGGGTAAATTCATGGGGTAGAACCTGTATAATGTTTGATCAGTAGTGATAACTACCATGCTGGTAATGTTCATGGAGGAAATGCTGGAACGATAGGTAAATGTAGGAATGCTGTTCAGAGTCATAATGACGAGGCATCAAATATTAGGCAAGGATGGGTTCTTTTCCCTAGGCCTGAGACTGAAGTTTTGGTTTGGTTTGGTATAGCATTTATTACATGATGTAAAGCTTTTTAGGGAGATTTTAATGTAGGCAGCTTAGAGTAGACAGTGGCAAACCTGGAGTCAGTGGTTAACACTCTGCCACAGCCGGGGAGCTGGTGGCTTGAGCCAAGTTGGTGACGGCGGGAATGGAAAGGAAGGGGCCATTGATCAAAGATATTAAAGCAGAGTTGACAGACCTTAGGAGTCTTGCTGAGCACGGAGGTTGACAGATAAAACGAGGTCAGAAGCTACTCAAAGCCTTGGTTTCCCAGTGGCTGCAAAAATGATGGCGTCCTTGACCAGAAAAGGGCGTAGGCGCCTGCAGGGAGGGAGCTCTAGGTGGACATAGTAATGATGGTTTTGTTTTTGAGTTGCTTATCTTGAAAGGCTACGTTATTATTTTAGGTGGCTAAAATCTGGCCTTCATAAAAGACTCCCAACATTATCTTCTCTCCATCTCTCATAAACAAGCAAAACAAACCCTTCCTTCCCCCAGAAGTGCTATCTCAGCTGCCTAAGTGACCATCTAGCCATACAGAGATCCAAGCCGGGAATTTTCATATTCACCCAATTATTCATTCAGCAGAAACTGTTTACTAAGGATCAAGTGCTTTAGGCTTAAGAATGAAACAGACGCAGACCCCCCTCATAATGAGCTTATAGTTGAATTAGTGGGAGAAGTAAGTAAAATAACCAGAAGTCTATAAGGTAGACTGTGATAAATGCTATGAAGTATAAAATAATGTTTTGACTACATATATTGAGAGGCCCTGGTCCAGTGTGAGGGTGGCTGGATGAGACTGTCTTAGAAACATAAAAAAGTTAGGCTTTGAACTCCACCGAATGGATTAGAATAGAGCAGTGAGAGATAAATAGCAGCCTGCTCTTGAGAGTGACCCACAGCAAAGGCATATCTAAAGAAAGACTGGGGGCAGGGGTTCACGTGGTGTGGAAGGAGAAAGCTGTGGCAGAAATTGCTCTTTACCATGCAACAGGGGGTGGGGCTCAACTGCTTTTGATGATTATCTCAGCAGCAGGAAGGTCTTCCAATTAATCATTCACACATGTGCATCCTTTCTTTCCATTCTCTTCCGAATATTTTGAATTCATGTGCCTTAGTGATTACAGATACGGTACATCAGTAAACAAAATAGACCAAACAACCATGTATTTCTGGGGAGTGGGTGGTGGGGGATAGGATGTCAAAGTAACAATAAGTGCATTTTATAGTTGGTAAGACTATATTAGTGCTGTAAGCAAAATAGAGCCAGCTATGGAAGATCAGGAGAGGAGTAATAAGGAGTGAGTGTGGAGAAAAGGAAGTGCAATCAGAGAAGTACAGGGCCATGGTGTCTGTGGGGCTCATTGGTTGATGTGAGGACATTGGCTGTTACTTGCCAAGGGGAGCTGCTGCGGGCTGAGTAGAGGAGACCTGTCATCTGACTTAGCTCTTTGGAAGTATCCTCCACATTACTGTGCTAAGAGATTTTGAAGGGCTGACATTGTCCCCCTGAAGAGTAAGTTCTGCCTCCATCCTAGTCTCTCCTTATGTTTCTCCTTCTCAGCACTTAACAGGATTATGATTAAATATTTAATTGTGTAATGACCATATTTCTTTTAAGCTGCCAGTAATTGTAAGTTACACCATTGATTTGATGACAGCTTTTTAGGGAAGAAAAAAGAGAGATATGACTATGTTAAATAAACATTAATATGTTTAAAAAGTACATGTTCAAATCAAGAAACACTTGTTTAATACCGGTTTCCCCCGCACTCCAGATGGTAGATAATTATTATGAAAAGTGATCTTATTCATTGCTGGTTTTTCAGTTTTTGAGCCTAAGCCTTTGTCATAGTAGATCCTCTATAAGTGTTTTGTTGCTTGAATGAAAGAAGTTTTATAACTATGCTACTCAGAAATGTTACAGTTTGCCTCTTTGTGAAATTTAAATATATTGTCCATATGACATTTATCTATCTCAGTATGAATTAGCAAATAAACTGTGTCAAATTTGTGTGATTCTGCTCTGAGAGACAGATAGATCTGTTAGAGCTTTGATTGTACAGCCTGATCCATGACAAAGCCGAGGTGATACAGGGACTTGTAAGGCCTCTTGGAAGAAACTGGCACTCAGATCTTGCCATTGACCACCCCATTTCCATTAAAACTTGCATAGTTCAGGCATGAGCTGAAGTTACTACTATGGTTTCAGGAAAACAAGGAAATGGTGAAGTCTATGCTATTGTGGGTAGTATCATAGGTAGAGCCAACATAGGCCAGATCTTGAAGTGGAAATGAGTGGGGCCAGTAGGAAGTTAAGAGAAAGAGCAAGTGACCTTCGGGAGGTGCAGATGATACTTTTATGTTTTTTTGTTTTTTTTTGAGCTAGGTCTTGCTATGTAGTGCATGCTGGCCTTGAACTCATTTATGTAGCCCAGGCTGGCCTCGAACTCAGCAATCCTCCAGTCTCAGCCTCCGGAGTGCTGGAATTACAGGCACGCGCCACCACGCACGGCTTATGATAGACATTTTTGGAGCCACAGGGGGAACTCTCTGGCCACTTAGGAGTAGTCTGTGAGCTACTTGTGAATTTCGTTTTGTTTTCCTTTTTCTTTCTTTTTTTTGGACAAGGTCTCACTATGTAGTTCAGGCTGGCCTTGGTGGTGACCCTCCTGCCTCAGCCTCCTGAGAGCTGGCATTACAGACGTGCAGCACCATGCCCAGCTGAGAATTTTCTGAGGTGGCCAGTAACTTTAGAAGCATCCAAGAGAATCTCTCTAGTGTTAGCTTTTTGAATCAGACAGAGACAGGCTCATAATAATCTTTATCCAGTGCCTGGTGTATGACGGGCAAGTTAGATGTTTAAAATGAACACCTAGAACAGATTGTAAGAAAACCAAATCTTTTTTTTTTTTTTTTTTAAATCCAAAAGTCTTTTGCCTTTTCCCTTTTCATCTAGTCAGGGCTCTTACTGTTACAAATGTCAGTTACCCAAAGCCAACTAGTATAAGCCAAAAGGAAACTTCATTTTCCACGTCAATTGTGTGAGTGACAAATGAATTCTTGAAGACCCTCATCTACCTTTTTTTTTTTTTTTTGCCACAGAAAGCTTCTTTCTACCTAACCAGAAAATGATTGCCCATAGCGCTCTAATACACCCTTCTAACTTTTTAATCCACAAGTTAAGGTTCCTTTTCTAGTTCCAAATAAAAAAATCTTTTACAAGGACTTTGTCCACTTTGAGTCACATGTCTGTTTCTGGAGCACATACTGGCCCACTAGTCCTCATAGACTTCTTTTTTTTTTTTTTTGTGGGTACCAGGAGTCAACCTCAGGACCTCGTGCTTGCCAGCAAGCACTTATGCCACTGAGCGATACCACCGGCCCTTTTTTCGTATGTGGGTACCGGGAGTCAAACTCAGGGCCTCGCGCTTGCCGGGCAGGTGCTTATGCCACTGAGCCATCTCACCGGACCTCCTCATAGACTTCTTAGCAAAAGCACCAGTATTGGCAAGCTCCCTGGAGACATGTGGTTAGAGGAAGGCATAGCTCAACATTGAAAGGCAGGGTGCAAAAGACTAGGGAATCAGAGGTCTCCTGCTTCTCCCTTGTAGGGTAGTGCAGAGTTCTGAAGGCCAGGAAGACAGTGAACCTGAACATGTGTAAAGTGAGAAAAGAAGTGATACTACCAGTGGTCTCCAAGAAAGCTTTTGCCTTACATTGCAGAGGGAGTTGTTAAATTCATGGTTGGCTCAGGGTTGGACCTGGGAAAATGAAGAGAAAGTGTAGAACTCTGAGGAAGAAAGAATAAAAGCCAGTCCTGTGCTGGGTGTCCTGAGTAGAGGAAGGTGTGGAAGGTGTGGAAAGCAATTTAGCACAAGTAGTAGTAGAGCCTCACTGTGGTAGAAACATCCGTGTGCTTCTTTGGCAGGCCACGGATTTCCTCCCCTGCTTCTGAAGTCGCTGAGTGATGCTGCCAAAGCTTGCCCGCTGTCCCCATGGGTCTGTTCCTTCCCATCCCTTCCAGACCGGGATTCTTTACACATATGATTTCTTTGAATAGTTTTGGTTTCCCCCAAAAGAGGATTTGCCTCTGACATGAGAATTTGGCTTTAGTCTATGTACTGAGTCAATTTCAACAGCTTGTGTTAACGTTGGTTGAAGGTATACTTAATACCCATTTTATTCAAAATTTAATATAAAACTATTGAACTTAAAATTTGAAACTCAGTAAAATAACACAGTATGGCAAACTTTTGGGTAGAAATAAGGAACTCCATGCCCAGTTTTCATAGCACAAAGAAATGATATAGGGAAAGTACCATGTTAAACTTAGTGTATATTTTTTCTTTTGAAAATTCATCTGTTTTACTTACATGTATTTTGAAAAAGCTATTCTATCACAGCATATAGATGCTTTCTAACAACAATGGCTTTTTCATTGTATATATTTAAGTGTACGCTGATATTTTGATAAACATAGTGAAATGGTTGCTACAGTCAGGCAAATCAATATAGCCGTCGCCTCACAGATTCTGTGCATGTGGGTGCACGAGGTAAGAGCACCTAAACTCTGTCTTCCACAGGTCATCAGTGTACAGTATGATCTAAATTTTGGTTTTCATGCTATATATTAAATCTCTTACTCATCTTACAAAATTGCAACTTTGTGCCCTTTGACCTATAGTCTCCCTTTCTACTCTGTATTTCTATATATATTTGGCTTTTTTCTTTTTTTAAACTTCTAAATGTAAGTAAAATTATACATTATTTTTCTGTGTTTGGATTATTTTTCTTAGCACAGTATCCTCCAGTTTCACCCATGTTGCTGCAGAAGGCAGGATCTCCTTTTTTTAAGGCTGAATAATATCCCATTCCATTTTCCTTATCCATTCATTTGTTGTTGGACACTTAGGTTGTTTCTGTAGTTTGGCTGTTGTCACTGATGCAGCATGAACACAGAACACAAATATCTCTACAGCATGCTGATTTCATTACCTTGAGGTAGATCCCCGCAAGTGCAGTCGCTGGTGTGGATGGTAGTTCTATTTTAATTTTAGGGAGAAATCTCCATACTGTTTTCCATAATGGTTGTACCAATTTATATTCCCATCAACTATGTACAAGGATTCTTTTTTTTTTCCCCCACCTCCTTTCCATTACTTGTCTTTTTTATAATGATGGCTTTTTTATACTCTTGGCTTTTTTTTAAGTTAGTAAAAGAAATATCAGAGAATAATTCCAAATCAAGTAATGAGTGTATTTCAGTGTGCCTACTTCTTTTCTAGCTTGTTCATTGTTTTTTTCTTGTTGTAGAACATACAGAAAATACTAAAGGGTATAATGATGAAGAAAATAAAAATTACCCACAGTCTCACTAGGCAGAGAGTTTCTACTAATGTTTCTGTATATATGCATATTAGTACTGTGTCAGTTTCTGTTTTCATTAAAGTATATTGTGTGTCCTCATGTCATTATGTATTTTTCAGTAGATTTTTAATAACTGTGATGTTATATCTTATGAATATATAATAATCATTCTTCTACTTGTAGATAGCTTCGTTGTATTTTATGCCATATTAGTTTGCAAAATACCCATATCTTTTAACCAGGACCGCTATTTCCCATTGCTGAATGAAAAAGTTGTGGTGTGGTTCACGTATGAAGATCATAGTGATCACAGCCTACCCAGTGATCCAGGGTAGTACTGTGCTTGGTCACATGTGTGGGTAGGTAGATAGATATCTTGATATATTTGAATACATGTGTGGGTGTGAGAGAGAGAGAGAAAAAATTTAAGTGCTTAAAGTGCTTCAACTTGACCTTTGGATTAACTCTTGTGATTTAAACAGTTATTATCGGTAGCAGTATTTGAGTAAGAGTAGCTGCTACACCTTCTGCAGTTTCAGGGGAGGCTTACGTGGAGATGTTGCTATTCCTCTTCTACAGTGGTATGGAGTTGTCTTTCGTGCTTTACCCACCCACTCCGTACTCTGTTCTGCAAGAGGTTATCAGAGTCAGCAGTTCAGTGTCCCTCCTCTACTGCCCTTTCTTTGAATTTATGTACTTGTACATACAGACATTTAAACAAAAATGAGGCTGACCTGTATTTGCCATTGTTAAATTTTCTTTTTAATAAATATCATACATCTTTTCTACTACTCTTAGTAGTTAGAGGTCAACATCATTCTTTCTGTAATTTCAAAGTATGATTTGTTCAACTGTACTTTGTTTTTGGACTCTGTACATGTGTGTGTGCATGCATGCGTGCATGCATGTGTGTGTTTGAGCTAGGGTCTCACTATGTAATCCACGTTGTCCTTGAATTTTCTATATTCCTCAGGCTGGCCTTGAACTTGCAATCCTCCTGTCTCAGCCTCCTGAGTGCCAAGATTACATGCATGCACCACCATGCCCTGCACTTTTCCTTCAGTTTCTAAGAGTGTCATAGCAAACATATATATAAACTTTATGGTCATATGCAAATATTATTATAAAATAATTTTTAGATGTGGAATTGTTCAGTTATGCTCTATGTATATTTCATATATTTTAATAAATATAGGAAAACCTTGCTACACACCATAAGTGGGGTCCAAAAATAAAACCCTGAAATGGCTCCAATGCCTAACTCTTTTTTTTCTTTTCTTTTTTTTTTTTTTTTTTTTTTTTGTGGGTACCAGGGGTCGACCTCAGGACCTCGCGCGCCAGCAGGCGCCCATGCCGCTGAGCGATATCACCGGCACTTTCGAATGCCTAATTCTAAGACTAATGGAAAGCATTATTTTTCAGTAGGTATGGAGGCACAAAAACCCACAGAAGTAACAAATGGCACAGTGTGTAAAACTGGCTGTAAAATGGATCAGAAGTCCCAGGTGATAGCAGTACATTCACTTCTTTTGGGAGCCTGCTCTTAGGGCCACTTGCCAATCACATTCAGATGGATTTAGATTTTTGCTCTTTGGGGTTTACTATTTGGCAGCTTTCTTCACTGTTTTACCCTCCCATCAGCAGTGTACAGGGTTATCCTTTGCTTGCATTCCTGCCAGCACTTGATATTGCCAGTCTTAAGTTTTCGCTAATCCCCGGTGAGATGGCTCAGCAGTGTGAGCGCCTGCCCAGCAAGCACGAGGGCCTGAGTTCAACTCCTGGAACCCACATATGAAAAAAGTGCCGGTGATATCGCTCAGCGGCACGGGCACCTGCTGGCGCGCGAGGTCCTGAGGTCGACCCCCAGTACCCACAAAAAAAAAAAAAAAGTTTTCGCTAATCCGATGGGCAAAGTGGTGTCTTCTTGTCTGGCTTATTTCTGATTTCCTTCCTTTAGCCCCATTTCCAGTATGTGTTGCCCATTTGACACTCTTCTATGAATTGCCTGATACCTTTTCATCTTCTATTGAGTTATTTTTGCTTAATGGTTTATGTTTTATATTTATTTGTAGGCCACTGAACCTAGTAGAGATCTCCCTGTCTTGGTGTGCACCCCTGCAAGTAAATAGTTTTTGGTATACACTCTCATTATGTATATATTTATTTGTAAATGATATACACATATTGCTATCTATATCTCACATGTTTCTAAGGCCTATTTTGTTATGATTTAAAAGTAAGTGTAAATAATGGTTGTGGCAGTGTGTATCCCGTTAAGAAATCATCAGTTCAGAGCACAATATGATTTAGGTCCTTTATAGGCCAATTAGATTGGCCAGGAGGAACATGCTCTCTATTTTGTGACAAAGTGTACATCTTCATAACCCTATGGGCATGAGTAGAAAATAGTTATGGGGCAGACCTAGATCTCTTACCTTTATTAGCCTTATTACTTTAATAAAATTGATCCTGCTATGTACCAGTTTCTACTTGTATAAAATAGGGTAATTTCTGTCTTGCCTATTGTGTAAGCAGATGATGCTGTGAGTTAATCTATATGAATAGACTTTGAGAAGCAGTAAAACATGGTATAGATATGAAATATATGAATATTTGTTTTATACATTCATAGTTTTGGGTATCTAAGAGGATCAGTATCACTTATGCTGGAAAACAACTGAAACTGCATGTCTTGCTAATAGTATATCAGTAATAAAAGTAGGCTTCATTTCATGTAGCTTTTAAACCTCGATGAACGTAGAAACTGTTATACATAATAGTGTTTGTTGAAGTATATTCTTAATAATACACATATTTGACTTTAAGAAGATGCTGTTTTCAATTTAAGAAAGCCCCGTGATTAAGAAATTAGAAATCAACTTCTTTGGGAAATGCCCAGTCATACTAAGGAGAACTTTCTTAAGAGGATATGGCAGTTTTTGTCTAGGGGTGCAGATAAAGGGCAGGGCCTAGCTTGAATATGTCCTTCAGGATTGAAGAATTTCAGGCATTGTAATACTAGGGACACTTAGGTAGGAGGCTGGAACTGAAATTTGAGGACAGCATATTGAAAGCAGCATATGATAAAGTACACCAAGAGTGCTATGAAAGGCAATTTTGAATGTAGGTGTTGCTGGTATTTGAAAAAGATATTTTATAATCTTTTTGAAATGAATGAATTTAACTGTAGAATAAATTATTATCATCAGTGAAGTGTATGGATGGTGAAGGAAAAGGAAAAGAACAGAACCTCTCACCATTAGTAAAAGGAATAAGAAAATTGGGTTGCAACTGTGTAAATATATAGGTATGTGATATATATATTAATACTCAGGTTTTGCAGAGGTAGCAGAAATCATGTGTTCTCACGCATGCACTGCTGGCTGCCACAGGCAGAGCCCATGACCAGTGGTGGCTTGAGCAGGCTGGGACTAAGAGCTGTGAGCCATAGGCCAACCAGGGTCACATTCCTTCTGAACCTCTTCTCTCTTTCTTTCTCATTTGATTTTTGGAACAACCCCACAGGGTGGAAAGGAGAACAAGCCTAGTCCAGTTCAAGTCAATAAACCTTTTATGCTCACCCAGATGAGTGGGAAGGGAAGGTAGCATGTAAACTTAATGTACTTATTATGTCTACTTTCAAAATTTAGTTTACTTTTGGAGGAGGTAGAAAACAGTGCAAAAAGTGAAATTCCTTTGTGAATAGGAAAGATAAATGTATTTACTTCTTGGAAATTGTTCACACAGAAATTTTTGTATTTCAGAAAAGAATGATAAAATGATAAGGAACTCCTTTGTTTTTCTTATATAGAAGAGTACCAGGTTCTTTTGATCAATTGCATAATAATCTGGATTTTTTACAATATTAGGCCAGCCTTCTATTATTCTCATTAATGAATGATACTCAGTCCAGATGCTATTTCTTTCCTAGATATTTTAAAAGAAACATCAAATTGGAACCAAGAAGTATTATTAGTAGAAGCAACATCCTTTCTGTGTGTAACCATTTGTATCTGCCCTGCTACTTAAGCTTCATTGCAAAAGAAAACCCTGAAATTAAAAAATTTCACAATTATTGCCTTTAATTTCTCAAAAACATCAATGGAGAAAAGTAAGATTATCACAGTAGAATAGATGTGAAGAATTATGATCTCACTGTGTCACTTATTGCTGTGTTTAAAAACCATCCAAAAACTTAGTGGCATCAAACCAGCTGCAATGTATGTAATTACATACACATCCCTGGTTGGTTGGGCAGTTTCTGTAGTCTCTTTTGAGCCTGCTGTTGCTGGTCTAGGATGGCCTTGCAGTAGTCTCTGATCTATGATTATAGTTACCCATGGTCAGTGGTAGCCCAAAAATGTTAAGTGGAAAATTACAGAAATAAGCAATCTGTAAGTTTTAAATTATGTGTTGTTCTGAGTAGTGCAATGAAATCTTGTGTGACCTTGCTCCATGCTGCCCAGGACATGAATCATGCTTTTGTGCAGCGTATCCATACTGTATATACTACCTACATGATAGTCATTTAGTAGAACCTGTGTTACCAAATCAACTGGCATAGTATCGCAGTGCTTTTATTCAGGTAACCATTATATGGTAGCCTAACAGTTTGTCTCAATATTTACATCATTCACTTCACTTAATCTTAATACATATACATTGTATGTATCATCGCACATCATCACAAGGCGAGTAAAATATAGTAAGATATTTTGAGAGACCACATTCACATAACTTATGATATATTATTAGTTCTATTGTATTATTATTAATCTCTTACTTTGCCTGATTTATAAATTAAACTTTATCATAGGTATGTATGTAGGTGTGTGTATCTGGGATGGTGGTATTGACTTACCTCTCTTTCACGTAGTCTCTCATCCTGCAGTAGGGTAGCTCAGGCTTGCTTTCTGGTGAAGAAAGTCATCCAAGCAAGTGGGCAGAAGCAGTCAAGGTCTCTTGAGGCCTAGGCTCATTACTTCTACTGCTCTCTGTTGGCCAAAGATAGTCACAAAGCCAGACTCAAGGACTGGAAAAACAGAATCTCTTCCGATATGAGGGGTCACAAATTCACATTGCAAAAGGTTGTAGATGCAAGGAGGAAGGGAAATTTGTAGCATTTTTGTAGTTGATGTAGCATATGCTAAAAAGATTACTGAACCTGGTGATGTTTGTGGTTCCTTTATCAAATGTAGGATTACACTTGATCATAAGCACACTACTGATATGTACTACATCTGACTTGGTGAATAAACTTTACTGATTATATACTATGCTTTTGAGTTGGTGAATAAACTTTATTGTTTCAATTTGATTGGTTTTGGAGCCATGCAGAGAATTAGTAAAGCACACTTCTAGGTGTGTCTGGGTAGATCATGGAGGTGTGACCCTGGGTAATGTATCTGGCCTATGCCCTTCTCCTGATCCCCGACTCTGCTTCCCAGCTACCATAACCTGAGCATCTTTGCTTTACCACACCCTTCTGCCATGGTCTGTCTTGGAACCAGCTGACCATGGACAAAGTGCCCTGAAACTATGAGCCAAATTAAACCTCTCCTTCCTTAAATCGTGGGTGTCCAGTATTGTGTCTCAGCAATATGAAGGCTAACTAATACAGAAAATTGGTACCAGAGAAGTGGGGTCATTGCTGTGACTATACCATGTGACTGTGTCGTTCATAAGCCTTTGGAACTGGTTTGCAAGAGTTTGGAAAATTTGGAGATGCAGAATGGAGATCCCCTAGAATGTTGTAAAGAGAGCTAGATGGGCAATTCAGAAGGCTAGAATGCTGTTAGGAATGCAAAGGCCAGGTTTAGGAGATTTCATCTGGGAAGGACAACTGTACTGGAAAATGTACTAGAGACCCTGTGTGTTACATCTTGGCAAAGAACTTCTCTACATTTTGCCAATGTTCTAACACTTTGTGTGAGGCTGAATTTAAAGGTGACAAACTAATTAATTTGAGAGAGGAAATTTCAAAGCAGCCCAGTGTTCAGGCTGTAGCATGGGTACTGCTAGCTACCTTTACCCAGGTTTATAGTAGAATTGGGAACAAGAAGCAGAGCTGAAGTATTTTAAAACTTAGATTTTGGTATGAAATACGAAAGGAATCATACGTAAAGTTGGGCCCCAAAGTGGTATGTTTGCTGAAAAGATTAGCACCACTTGAAGAAAAAAAAAAAAAAAAAGCAAGGTCTGTGTACAAGGACAAGAAGAAAGATACCTTGAGAGCATCTCAGAAATCACTAAGATCCCACACATCGAAAACTCAAAGGTGCAAAAGTATACATCTTTTGAGAAGAAAACTGTTTTGCCCCCTTCTGGAAAAAGTCCTCCTGGGGAATTGATTCCCAGTGATTCATTTCACTGCTCAGCCGTTCTGCTACTCAGAGACCATTGAAGCCATGATACAAAGGGGCCTGGCTGCTGCTCAAGCTGTTAGCAGACCTCGGCATCATCCACATGATGCTGGATTTTCAGGCATGCAGAATGTAAGAGTTGCGGAGTCAGGAAAGTTTCCACCCAGATTTCAAAGAAAGGCCTGGGAAGCTAAGCAAGGAGCCACTGACAGGGCAGTAATGAAGCTGAAGGTACAGTGAAGACCCCAGGAGGTTGGAGATGTCAGGAACTCGGAACGTCTGCTGAATAAAGCTGCAGGCTATGAGCAGAACGAGTCCCAGGGAGAGGCCATGTGGGTTACAACCAGGAAGGCCGTAGCAGTGAGGTGAAACTCCCCATCCAGCTCTCTAGAACTCATATCTCACTCACTCTCCAGGCGGCAGATATTGAGCTACAGGACTTAATGTTTGCCATGCTGAGTTTTGGTCTTGCTTTGGTCCTACTCTTTTCTGTCATCCCTTCTGGAATGGGAATGTTTATTCTGTGCCATTGGATTATGTAACTTGTTTTTTATTTTTACAGAGATTAACAGGTAAGAGTTTGGCATAAGTCTCAGAAGAGACTTTGATTTGGACTTTTGAAAAATGCTAGATCTGTTGAGACTTTTAGGAAGGGATTATTATGTTCTTGATTATAGGCAGGACAGTTACAATGTGCAGAATTACTAACTTGTTAGTGTGTTTATCTGGAGATTAAGTATAGTTTAAGGAAATGTGTTTGGGTGTCTTGTTGACAAGGTGAAATATAGTTGTTAAGCTTGATTGTGTCTACTTGCCTTGGGAGCTGCCTAAAGGATTAGTAAACCATACTTCTGGGTATGTTTGGGTAGGTTATAGAGGCAGGACCGTGGGTACTTTATCTGCCCTCTCACACCGTCCTCTCTGATACTATTCCCTGTTCTGTTTCCCAGCCAACATAAACTGGGCATCTTTGCTCTGTCACTCCCTTCCACCATGATGTTTCTGTCTTGGAGCTAGGTGACCGTGGACTGAGACCTGTGAAACTGTGAGCCAAATTAAACCTCTCAGGATGCACCTTGAGACAGTAATGCAGAGTGAAATAAATTGGACACACAAACCTAAGTATTGCATGGTTTCTCTTATATGAGAAACCCAAAGTATAAATAATTTAAAGAGCAAAATAAAAGATAAATAATAGGAAACAGAGAGACAGATCTTTTGCAGATGGTAAGGGGACCAAGAGATAGGGAGAGGTGGGAAGGAAATACATAGAATTAGGATATGTTATGTACCAATTCCCCAGAATGAATGTAGTCATTGTGCAAACATGTACTAATAAAAATTCTAAAATTCTTCAAAGTTAAAAAACAAAAGAAGTTATAAGTTAAACAACTCCTTTAGGCTATGGGTGTTGAGTATTATGTCTCAGTGATCGGAAGGCTGATACAGACCATATAGAAATTTTTTTATACAGGAATTTTATTTTATTTATTTATTTATTTTTTTGTGGGTACCGTGGGTTGACCTCAGGACCTCGCGCGCCAGCAGGCGCCCGTGCTGCTGAGCGATATCACCGGCCCTTTTTTCGTATGTGGGTTCCGGAAGTCGAACTCAGGCCTTCGCGCTTGCCAGGCAGGCGCTTACGCCGCTGAGCCATCTCACTGGCCCAGGAATTTTAACTTTATTTCTCTCTCTCTCTCGCTCTCTCTCTCTCTCTCTCTCTCTTTGGTTTGGTTTTTTGAGACAAGGTCTCACTTTATAGTGCAGGCTGGCTTTGAACTCACTGTGTAGCTCAGGCTGCCCTCGAACTCATGGTGATCCTCCTGCGAGTCCTGAGATTACAGGTGTGCACCACCATGCCTGGCTTATTTCAGTTTTGGAGATCCTTGGTGCTTTTCTAAAACTTTTATTATGGAAATTTAAGTAGGCACATATGAAAATTCTCTTCTTTTTTACTAAAACAGTTAATCCCTAGCTCTCATAAATAAGGTTATTTATCCTTTATTCCTGGTCCCTCCTCTAACTTTATTAGGGAGTTCTCAGGGTATAGAATGTGCTTTTCTGTTTTTAGGAGATGTCCAATAAATATTTGTTGAACATTTACAATGCAATTTTAATGATAAACAAGTCACCAGTGTCTTAAAATACCAAGTTGCAAATGTTATTTCTCTGGTAAACATGGACAACTCATTAGGTATTTATGGATTCATGAGAGAAGTTCATGAGCAGTAGGAGCTCAGAGAAAATAAATAAGTGGGGCTGCAAAGGATCTTTCTAGGTGAATACCGTGAAAGGCATATGATCCGGAGAGGAGTTTTTTTTGGGTGTTTTTTGTTTTGTTTTGTTTTGTTTTGTTTTTTCGAGACAGGGTCGCACTTTGTAGTCCAGGCTGGCCTCAAACTCATAGCAATCCTTCTGCCTCAGCCTCCCGAGTGCTGGAATTATAGATGTGTGCCACTACACCCAGTTTGGAGAGTCTAGGGTAAGATATGTTTGTTGAAATGTTATACCATTGAATTTAAGACTGGGAAGGGGAAAGGTGAAGCAAGAGGAAAGCCAATGTGTTGGAATATAGGTTGTCCCAAGACCAGAAAACCCACACTGGGAGAGTGGTTAAACATTGCTACCTGAAATGTTGAGGGTTGTGCTGCAGTGTGACCATCAACATTGATATTTCATATGTGCCCAGTTACAGGTATGACGGGGGAAGAGAATGGGTGGTGCAGGTGATAGAAGGACCTTTTGGGATAGGGAATACAATAATGAATATGTATTCTCTAGGTTCAGTAGAATAGCTGCTGTCTTAAGGAAAAGGTTAAGTGCCAAGGTATGGAGGCAGTGCTTTAAAAAGAAGAGGTTGAGGGCCGGTGAGATGGCTCAGCGGCGTAAGCGCCTGCCTTGCAAGCGCGAGGGCCCGAGTTCGCCTCCCGGAACCCACATACGAAAAAGGGGCCGGTGATATCGCTCAGTGGCACGGGTGCCTGTTGGCGCGCGAGGTCCTGAGGTTGATCCCCGGTACCCACAAAAAAAAAAAAAAAAAAAAAAAAAAGAAGAGGTTGAGGAAATAGAGTTTGCTAATTATGGAGTTTGTAAATAGGAGAGCTTAATCTACAAGCTAGAGGAGGACTGGAGGATAGGTTGGGACAGGAAGAACAAAGCCTTGTAGGGCTGGTGTCGGGTCAGTGAATGGAGATGTGTAAATTAAGGCATTGAAAGTCTTCTTGATTGTAGTTTTAGTAAATGCTTACAGAAAGGCAACCCTGAGACTACTAGACAGAGCCCATGCGTCATTCGCCCAGGGTAGCAGTCAGTCCGGGAATTCTGGACTCTCTGTGTGCTCCTGAAAGGGGGTTAGGTAGATTGTGAATTCTTAGCACTCACATGCTAAACATAGACAGCTGTCCCACAGTACCCAGAGGGTTGGTTCTGAGAAATTCAGCAGATACCAAAATCTGCAGTTGCTCAGGTCCCTTATGTAAAATGTAGCCTACACACACCGGTGCTTCTGTATACTTTAAGTCATCTCTAGATTACTTATAACACCTAATATAATCCTGTATTAATAATTGTTTTAGTGTGTTGGCTAAAGAATAATGAAAAGGAAAAAATCTATGTATGTTCAGTATAGATGAGGCCATGGTGGGCCTAACTCCACAGTACACAAAGACCACTCACAGCAAATAACCCTCGGACAAGTGCTGGAGAGAGTGTGGACCTGCACCCTGGCGGGAGGCTACCGCAGGGGTTGCTTACACATCACTTCATCCGCATGCATCCAGCTTACTGCTCAGTGTGTGGCAAATTCATCTTTGGCCTTTTAGAACTTCCTGTGATGTTTTTCTCAAATACTTTCTCTGCAGATGTGGAACCCATGGATACGGAGGACTGACTGTATACTCACTTAACAGCTTCCATATTTTCACTATATGTTTTAAAGAATATTTTCAGTGTCTTTAATGAAAAATAATACTTTCCAAATGTAGACTATTTAAAGATGTGAAACATAGGGCTGGTGAGATGGCTCAGTGGCGTAAGCGCCTGCCTTGCAAGCGCGAGGGCCCGAGTTCGACTCCCGGAACCCACATACGAAAAAGGGGCCGGTGATATCGCTCAGCGGCACGGGTGCCTGTTGGTGCGCGAGGTCCTGAGGTCGACCCCCTGGTACCCACAAAAAAAAAAAAAGATGTGAAACATTAATGATACATGCAGATACTGAAGGATGATTTAATTAATGTGTGTTATGCTAGTGATCAAGTATTGAGTCAAACCTAATATCCAAGGATCAAGATTTTGAGATTAGAGTCAGGGATATAGCTCAGTGGCACAGCACCTGCCTGGCAAGCACAAGGTCCTAAGTTCGATTTCCGGTACAAAAAAAAAAAAAAAGATTTTGAGATTAGTGTTTTTCTAATATAATATAATAAATAATATAATATAATAAATATAATATTTATCAGAGATTAGTGTTTTTCTAATATAATAAATAATATAATATAATAAATGTAATATTTATCAGACAGAAAAGAAAAAGGGGGTGAATAATCACTGAACCTGATAGTTTCATAAGTAGAATTTTTTTTTTTCTTTTGAGGTACTAAGAATTGAACCCAGGGTCTTCCTCATGCTAGGCAAGCACTCTGCTACTGAGCTGCAGCCCCAGTCCTTTTAAAATTTATTTTACTTTGAGACAGGGTTTTGCTTAGTTGCCGTGGCTGGCCTCGAATTTGCAGTTCTCCTGCCTCAGCCTTGCAAGTAGCTGGGATTATAGGTATACCCCACAATACCCAGCTAGAACATGTTTCTATATAGAAATTTTTCTAAGATAGATAGCTAGGGATATAGTTGAAGTTCTGAGGTAATTACTTACCAATTTTTTGTAAATCATCTCAGGGTTTTTTATTTCTTTCCATTTCTTTATTATTTTTCCAATATTTCTTTAAGGTATTTGCTAGTGTCTACAGTACAGTGATAAGTAGAAGCAACTACAACTCAGACTTTAAATTACATGCTTCTAATTTCCACTGTTAATGAATTTAAAAAAAAATTTGATTAAGGCCTGGGCATGTAGCCTAGTGGTAGAGCACTTGTTTAGTATGTGTAAGGCCCTGAGTTCAGTCTCTAGTACTACAAAAACAAACCCAGAATATTTCATTAGGATTTTGGAAGGTATACATTTTTTTTTTTTTTTTTTTTTGTGGGTACTGGGGGGTCAACCTCAAGACCTCACGCGCCAGCAGGCGCCTGTGCCACTGAGCGATATCACCGGCCCCTTTTTCGTATGTGGGTTCTGGGAGTCGAACTCGGGCCCTCGCGCTTGCCGGGCAGGCGCTTAAGCCGCTGAGCCATCTCACCGGCCCTAGAAGGTATACATATTAAGGAAATGCTTTGTTACTCCTAGTTCAGTAAGAAATTTTGTTATGAGTGAGTGTTTTACCAAATATATGTCCATTGAGCTTTTTTTTTCCCTTACAAATTTGATAAATTACGTGAGTTGTGTTTGTTAGTGATAAACCACTTTCAGTTTTTTGGGTTTTGGTTTTGTTTTATCAAACACTGTCTTGCAGTGTAGCTCAGGCTGGCCTCGAACCCACACCATGATCCTCCTGCCTGACTTCCCTAGTGCTGAGATTGCAGGCATGTACCACCATACTTGGCCACTTTTGCATTTTTGAGATTAACCCAACCTGGTTATTATGTACCTTTTAAAAAAAATAAAAGTAATAAACTTTCTTTTCTGAGCAGCTTTAGGTTTATAACAGAAATGACAAAGTGCCCTGTTTTCCCCTCACATAGGACTTACCCCACTGTGGGCCCGATGTGCTGCAGTGGTACATCTGTTACAACTGATGCACCCGTGCTGACATGACATCCCTCAAAACCTAGTGGTTAGGGTTCTTGCTTGATGTTGTACGGTGCAGTGGACTTTGACCAGTACGTTGTATGTACCAACCATTGTAATGTCACACAGAATAGTTTCACTGACATAAAATCCTCTGTACATTGGTCTCTTAGTTTTGTTTAGGCCTTTGTTCTTTGTGATAGTAAGTAAAATTGTCCTGTAATTTTTTTTTTTTTTTTTTGTACTGTCACTGTCTGGCCTTGGTATCAAGGTTATTCTAGCCTCAGAAAATGAGTTGAAGGATATTCCACTTTTTTGCGTGTGCTATGGAAGAGCTTTGTGTGAGATTGGAGTCAGTTACTGAGAAAGGTTTATTGTAGTTTTCAACTGCTGTGGTGCCTGTGTTCTCTGTTAGCAGTGTTATTTTTAAAAAGTTATATTATCTGATGCATTTAAGTATAGAATTGTTCTATTAAATATAGAGTACTTCAGAATGAATTCAGTATTTTATCAGGAGGGACTTTCTACCTACAGTAATACTTGTAACTGTCTATTTTGTCTGACTTTAATATATCAGCTTGATATTATTTATCACTTGCCAGCTATAATTTTTACCCTTTTATTCTTTCACATTTTTAATATGTAATAATTATACATATTTATGGCACGCAGTGTGATATTTTGAGATATGTATACAATGTGATAATGACATCAGGGTAATTAGCGTAACCATAACCGCAAACATTCATTATTTCTTTGTGTTGGAAACTTTCAAAGTAATCTTTTGTAGCTGTTTTGAAATATGCAAGAAATTATTGTTAACTGTAGTCACCCTACTATGGTAAAGGATAATAGAACTTATTCCTCTGTAATTTTGTACCTATTAACCAACTTCTCGCTGCCTCTCTCTCTCCCCTCCTACTCTTCCAGACTCTGTTAATGACCATTCCATCCTTTACTTCTATGAAGTCAACTTTTGTAGCTTTCATATGACTAAAAAAATAGGGTATTTGTCTTGTGGAGCCTTGCTTATTTCACTTAAAATAATGTCCTCCGGGCTCGTCCGTTTTGCCTCCAGAAGCAGGGTTTCATTCCTTCCTGTGGCTGAGGAGCATCCCCGGATGTGTATGTGCCATATCAACAACCCATTGATGAACGCCTAGATTGATTACATAGCTGAGCTTTTATTTTCTTCTTCATTTTTGTGGTCCTGGAGATCAAACTCAGGGGCACTCTACCACTTAGCCCCAATCCCCCCCCCCCCTTTTTGAGACAGGATCTTGCTAAGTCACTACTTGCTCGGGTTGGGCTTGGACTTAAATCCTGCTGCCTCAGTCTCAGCCTCCTAAGTGCTGGGATTACAGGAATGTGCCCCCGATCAAAAGTTATTATTGATGGTGCTGCAATAAATACGAGATTATAGATGCCTCTTCAACATACCGATATCCTTTCCTTTAGATATGCGCCCAGCAGTGGGATTGCTGAATCATACGGTATTTTTAGGGTTTGCGAAAACTCCATACTGTTTTCTATATGGCTGTACTAATTTCATCACCAATAATACTGTATAAAAATTCCTCTTTCCTCTCGGTACCCACATACGAAAAAAGGGCCGGCAATATTGCTCAGTGGCACGGGCGCCTGCTGGTGTGCGAGGTCCTGAGTTCGACCCCTGGTACCCACAAAAAAAAAAAAAAAGAAAATTCCTCTTTCTCTGCATTCTTGCCAGCCTCTGTTTTGTCCTGTCTTTTTGATAATAGCCATTCTAACTAGAGCAAGATACCTCGCAGTGGTTTTGATTTGCATTACCCTCATGATTATAGTTACATGGAGCCTTTTCTCCCATATGCTTATGGACCATCTGTCTTCTTGAGAAATGTCTATTCATATCATTTGTCTATTTTAAAAACAGGTTATTATTGTTAGTAGTAGTATTTTTGCTGTTATTTGATTTATATATTCTAGATATTAATCCCTCGTTAGACAAAAAATTTGCAAATATTTTTTCCATCATGCAGGTTATCTTTTCACTTTGATTGCTTTTTAATTTAAAATAATCCTGTTTTTCTTATTTTGTCTTTTGTTGCCTGTGCTTTTGAATGTCTTATCCAATAATATAATTGTGCATAACCAATATTCTGAAGAGCATTTCCCCTGTTTTTGCTAGTAGTTTCATGTCTCACATTTATGTCTTTGATACACATTTTGAATTGTAGCTTTTGTTTTAATTTTTGGTGCTAGGAGTTGTACCCAGGGCCTTCCCACTGAGGTACATCCCCAGCCCATTTTTATTTTTTATTTTGAGACAAGGTCTTTCCAAGTCACTGAGTTGCTTATGCTGAGCTGAAACTTTTGATCCTCCTGCATCAGCCTCCTAGAGTGCTAGAATTACAGGCATGTGCCACCATACCTGGCTGAGTTGATTTTTAGTATATGTTTTTAACATGAGAGATAGGAGTCTAGTTTTATTCTTCTGCATGTGGATATTCAGTTTTTCCAGCGCCATTTATTGAACTGCCCTTCTCCGCTGTTCATTCTAGGCACCTTTGTCAAAAACCCTTATAACTGTAAGTAAGTGCACTGTAGGAACCTTATTTCTAGAGTCTCTGTTCTGTCCCATCGCTCTTCTAATCTTTTCCATTTAAAAAAAAACCCTTTGTTTATCCATGTGTCATTTGGATGTTTCTTTTAAATACCAAGTGATTTTTTCTAGTTTGAAAAACTTTTTTTAATCTGGAAAGTTAGTCAGTGTATATTTCTTATGATTGTTGTACATTCAGATTTATTTATACCTTAGTTTTTGTTTTAATCTTTAACGCTTTCTTCTTTTTTGTTTATAGGATAATCTAAATTTGTTTAAATTGCATAGAACCAAATACTTAGCAATAGATAATAAATTTTCATCTCAATATTTGACTTACAAGAAAGAAATTTCAGTGTACACCACAAATTCATATTAGAGAACGTGCCCTACAAAAGGCCTTCACAATTTTTGGGAAAGAAGTAAGTGTGAGAAAGATTACTGATCTTTTGTATACTGGGAATGGTTAAATATTGCAATTAAATGCTTTTTACTTTTTTATTTGTTTTCATCGATGGTGACAAAATGTTTAGTGTGTATTTTTGACCAAAAAACTGAACTCCATGAATTAGTCTCACATTTATATTGGTCTTCTGTGATTTAAAATTAAAAGTCATCTGTTACAAAGAAACCAACCAGCGCTGAGTGTCTTTGGAATGTCTGTTCTTTGTGGTGCAGAGAAATGACAGACTTTGCCCTGAAGGGGCTCACGTGCCTCAGCGCTGTCTATTGGTATTGAGTCGGTGCCACAGGGGAGTGCAAAACCTCTTGCTTTGCAGTAGCATTGGGCCAGACCTCTGGGCTTATTTACCCTGGCATGTTTGAGGCATAGGGAGGAAGATGAAGGGGTGAGAACCAATAAGGTAAAAAAGAAGACAGGAGTGAGCTTGTGCACATGGAGAATGGTACCAGTGACATTTCTTCTCAGTTGCCTACTTTGATTTTACCTATTTTGTTCATTGTATGTTTGTTTGGTTTGTGGTGCTAGGAATCTACTCTGGGCTTCGTACATGTTAAGCAGGCACTGCTACACCCCCAGTCCAATTGCCTAGACTTAAAAGGTGTCAGGAACTGTTAGTCCTTATCTAAAAGCACATTATCATTGGGAAGACCTTCTAAGCTGCATGTTAAATAACATAGGTGTATTATTATATTAGCTTTTTTATCTGGTAGGGAGATTTGGACAATTGTAAACCTGTTTTGACAGAAATAACGTTTCTGTTAGATGCTTGTGAATCTTGAACCCAGCTTCATTTACTAAGAGAGCCCCTTCTGGGAACATTGGAAAGCGAGATTCTTACCTCAGTTCCCAGACCTTGGTTTTTCTTAAGAAAGGTCCCACTTGTACATGTGTATGTTTTGTAAAGGCTTTTCATCAGCCATTTACCCAGTTAGTATAGTTTGAGGGTCTGTAGATTTTTGTGTAAGCCTAGCAGCAAACATCATATTAGAACTTCATTGAGACCTTTGTAGAATCAAGTGAGATATTTTCAGTTACAAAAGATAGCAATATAAATCATAGATGTGGATCATAGTTTTGGACATGAAATATTTTTAGTCTTTACCTTGAATGTGTGGCTACTTTGCAATCAGGATTTCAGAGGCCTTCGCTTCGGTGACAAGGTTGTATATCCTAATTATAGATCCTGCACGTGAGGGAGAGGAGTGACTTCTGAGCTTCTTTGACACTGAGCATTATAACACCTTGCAGATTTGAGGGTACCAACACCTCAGAAACAACTCACATGACCACCTTGCTGAAAATAACTCGTCTGGTTGAAGATCTTTATTTTTAGAAACATTTCTGAAGAGTGTACACTGAATAAAGGGTCTCTTTCATTGTAACACAGGCAGACACAGGTGTACAGAGAAGATCATTTTAATAAATGCTACATATTACTTTTATTTCCTTTTTGGGAGAATTATTTGTATTAGAGAGTAGTTTCCATTTTATAATGTGGTTTTTTTCAGGTTTCCTATATGTGTTATCTCTCAGTTAGTACTGTGGGAACCCCCAGTTCTTTAACTGTTGAGGGGCTGAGGGTTGTATATGGACATTTCCTTGCCTTATCCTCTTCCCTTGGGATCAGAATCAGCTTTGGTGAAAAAGAAGAGGAAATAAGTTTTTTTAAAGCAATGTGAAAAGTTGGCATTTTACATTAGAAAGTTGATTGTAAGGAATCTCAGGTAAAAACCATGTGTTACTGGTAAAACGATTTTTATGGCACTGAAATTTTTAATGTTTTCTTTTTGTTAAGCACACGGACGTTCAGTATGCTATTTATACCAAATGTTTCTGGGATCCAAAACAGCAACACTGATTTTAGTCACTTGTTGTGATCAGCTTATTCTACTGCTTCTTCTGATTGTCACTTTTTCCTAAAACAGGGCTTCCCAGCAGTAATTTTTTCATACATTTGTTTGATATGAACTCTGATGAGGAATTATAATGTTGACAGGCTTATGGTTTCTTTTTCTATAGAACATGAAGAGTATGCATTTATTTATTCAAACAGTTGAGCCCCTTGTATGTAAGGCACTATGTATTGGAAATATACTAAAGAATTAGGGCCGGTGATACAGCTCAGCGGCATAAGCACCTGCCTGGCAAGCGCGAGGTCCTGAGTTCGACTTCCGGTACCCACATATTAAAAAAAAAAAAAAAAAAAAAGAATTAGACCTGACCCTCACCCTGTACTGAGTCTAAAATTATAAAGAAAAAGATTTTAAAATTCATATTAACTTATTGTGTAATTAATGGGAAGAGATGTAATTATATGATACGATACTCTGTCAGATAATCTGCCAGGCACTGAGGAAACAAAAATGAAATAGACATGGTCTACAAATTCTTAGAACTTCTTAATTGATTTTTGAAATACAGAATGTTTGCTAGGTGTGGTGCTGGATGTTAGGAATAATATTTTACGTTCTAATTAGTGGGTGTTTTTGTTTGTTTTCTAGATTTTGAGAAAAGTTACTTAAATCGGAAACTACTTTCATGTTTTTTTTTTTCCATTTGATCTGTGTAATAGCTGCTGTTTATTGGATATTTGACACTGCTGCTAGATGTTTTGTATGCATGATGCCATTTATTTTACACATCAAACTGACCTACTCATCAATTATTGAGCATTTACTTAGCTATCACTATGTAAGCATTTCATCTTACAAATGAGAGGCCTAACTAAACCTTACACGGCTGGCAGAGGTAGGATTCATGTTTGGGGTGGGATGGCAATCATGAGTCTATGCCCTATCTCAAAAAGATCTTTTAGCAATTGTGCTTGACAGCAAAACTTCCGTGTATATCTTAAATAATCTGTCATCAGATTACAGTAGTCCCCCTTGGGATACATTCTAAGACCCTCAGCAGATGCCTGAAACTGTGAGTCACACCAAATCCTATATACTGTGTTTTTTCCTATATGTATACATACTTCCAATAATGTATGAATTATGTAAGAGATAACCAGTAATAAAATAGAATAATTACATCAGTGTACGGTAACAAAATTGCCAGCATCACTGCTCTTATGCTTTGGGGCCATTATTAATTAAAATAAGGGTTGCTTAAATACAAGCACAGTGATACTGTGACAGTTGATCTGAAAACTGAGACAACCAACTGCTAATGAGCAAGTATAGCTTATAGTTGGTTCTCTGTATCCTTGATATCAGCCAGCCTTGGTTTTGAAAATATTTTGGGGAAAAGTTGTATCTACTAAACAAGAACAGACTCCCCCCCCCTTGTCATTAGTCCCTGTACAATTCGGTGGGGGGAGTCAATGCCTTGCAGACACTAGGGGACCACCATACAGTGTATATCTGAGGGACAAAGCGAAGGTTCATGTCCCGGGCAAATGGAGCACAATGGCCTGACAGTTCATCACGCTACTCAGAACACTGCACAATTTAAAACTTATGGATTGTTGTATGGAATTTTCTATTTAATTTTTCAGACTCCAACTGACCATGGGTAACCAGTGTCAAGGAAAGCAGGACTGTGCATGAGGGGGGCTACTGCATTCTCCAGATTGAGAAAGAGGATGGAAGATTTGAATGATACCCACCTATGGGATCATTTTATGTAACCTAGAATATTTATTGTAAAAATTGGATCAGGTTTTTAAAAATTTAAGTTTATAAAATTAGTTTAAAATTGATGTGTTTGTACAATCGAGTGTCCTGTATAAAGGTATCTATATTATGCTGATGGCATTGAAAATTAATAGGAAGAATGTCTACTTTCATAAATTTCATGGCTGTCTCTTGATTTGTTTTAGGTTCTGGACTTCTATTTATTTTATGGTTTGCCATTAAAAGAAGAGCTAGTATCTAAAATTAGCTAACAAAAGACATTCACCTTCTTTAGTATTGCCTCATCTTCATCTGACCATACATACTGCTGCCTCTCTGATTTCTACAGCTATTGTAGAAATCTTGTACCTTTGGATGACCAGAGCAGAGCTATTTGAAGTTATGATCCAGTGTCACAACTGACCTGGATATACCGCTTGTTTGTTTGTTTGTTTGTTTGTTTGTTTTTGAGGCAGGGTCTCACTATGTAGTGCAGGCTGGCCTTGAACTCGCTTATTTACCCCAGGCTGGCCTCAAACTCACAGTGATCCTCCTGCCTCAGCCTCCCGAATGCTGGGATTATAGGCATGCGCCACCATGCCTGGCACCGCTACTTTATTACTGACTTCTCTTACTGCAACAGATTGGGTATAATTGTAAATCACCTGTCCTTCATATATTTATATTTTATGTCACTTGTAAATTTATCAGGCATCTCTGTTATCATCCCTGAATTAATGTTAGAATAGTTTAACTTCTGAATAATTCAACTGATGTTAATGACATAGAACATAGACCAGACAAACTACTAAATGTGACATTCCAAATGTTTTCTAGTGTGCCTTTAACTTTTGCTGGGCACAAATGGAAATTCTTGGCCTCTATTACAAAAAAAAAAAAGATTGTTACTGTTTAGGAAGACAAATTAAAGCAGAGCTGGGCATGCAGTCGTTAGCCCAGTCTCACAGACATCAGCCTCCCTCTGTTTGTTTCTTCCTGTTTGTGTTCCTAGAAGGAAACAGCTGTGCATTTAGTTTTATTTTTCATTCCTTTACTTAAAATGTGAATCTTGAATGAAGTAAGCTGTGATCATTTAAATTTTTAAGAATTGGCTTATCTATAATTTTATTGCCCTTTTCATTTAAAGCAGTGATGTACCATTATATTAAAATATTTTTTAGAGACAGATACCCACGTGGCCATAATGTGCATGCCATTTAGTAATATTCTTTTTTTTCAAACACATCTACAGTCCTAATTTTAACCTCAGCAAAGTATTCCATTATTAAATGTTTCACTTAAAATTCTGCACAGTTCTTAGTTTCAAAATATTAATACTTTCAGTGGTGAATAATGTACATTTTAAGCTTTACTTTTAAAATGTCTTTTCCGGACTTACTACATGTTAGTGTTTTCCTAAAGCCATTTATGCTGTACAAATTTGCACATGTGTACAAGTTTCAGTTCAAAGAAAGTCCTGTATGAGTAAATAAAGACTATAAATTTGAGTGGTTGAAGTCAACACCCACAGTATTTGAAGCACTTCTGTTTCTTTTGATTTTGTTTTAAATTTTGTTTTTGTTTGGTTGTTTGGTTATTTGTTTTGTGGTACTGAACTACATCCCCAGATCTTTTTTCTATCTTTATTTTGAGACACGGTCTCCCTAAATTGCCCAGGCTAGGCTTGAACCTGTGATCCTACTGCTTCATCCTCCCAAAAGTATGGAGATTACAGGTGTGTGCCACCACACCCAGCCTGAAGCACTTCTTAACTGTTAAGTATAGGCAAGGCCTTAAGGGATGTATTGAGGGTTGAGCTTATTTTTATGTATATTCAGGAGTATATGCTCAAACATAATGATTTATATGTAATTGCAGTAGTAAGCTATTTATTACAGTGAGTTGACTGAGTCATTTAGATCGCAATCTGCTATGGTGGAATTAAGGTGATTTTATGGTAGTGCATAGGTAGCGTCTCAGTTTACTGATGGACCTACACATAGTTCTCAGTTAATATGTTGTTACTTATTTTCACATTATTGAACTATTTTTTCAGTATATATTAAGTAATTATATGTTGTAATGCAATTTTATTTGTCCTCCACTTATTATAAGACATGGAGACATAGAATTCTATGTTCTAATTTTTTTTAAAAGTTCTTGGTTATTGGAGACTTGACAGTCACCTTTTCTGCATTCCTGTTTTTACTATCAGTCATCCTCCTCCTCCTCCTCCTCCTCCTCATCAGTTTATCTTATAGGATTTTATAGCTTGAATCATAATTACTCCTTTTTTTAAACCCAAGAACTTTAACTTTTTTTTTTTGTGGGTACCGGGGGGTCGACCTCAGGACCTCGTGCGCCAACAGGCACACGTGCCGCTGAGCAATATCACCGGCCCCTTTTTCGTATGTGGGATCCGGGAGTCGAACTCGGGCCCTCGCGCTTGCAAGGCAGGCGCTTACGCTGCTGAGCCATCTCACCGGCCGAAGAACTTTAACTTTTGATGTTATTTTGCAGCCATACATAATAGTAGCTGTGAATTTTTTTTTTTTCTTTTCTGAGTATAAAAGAAATACATGTACCTGTTGGAAAATGTAGGTTATCTAGCCTTTACTTGGGGAGGCGGAAGCAGGAGAATGGCAATTTCGAGCCCAGCCTGTGCAACTTAGCTTGACCGTGCATCAAAATAAAAAGTAAAAGGGCTGGGGATGTGGTTCATTGGCAGAGCATTCAGGGTTCAATCAGAAGTACCACCAAAAAGCGTGTGTGTGTGTATGTGTGTGCATGTGTAGGATATTGCATCAAAGAATACCTATATTCTTCCACTGTGTGTACAGACTACGGACATATATTTTTTCAGTTTTTCTTCTGTATGCTTAAATGCCAAGAGAATTGGGGTCATAGTGTATACTGTACAGTCGTAACTTTGTTCACTTAACATATCTGAACCATTTTCTATTAAATATTCTTTTAGATCTTTTCAGCAATTATTAGAAAAACTGTATGTGCTGATGAGAAATTAAGTACAAGGTGGGGTGCTCTCTACCTTTTCAGCCCCCTGTTTTTCCCAAGCACTGGTAAGCTGTTTATGTATAATGATAATAAGCATTACTGGGGCCGGTGCAAAGAAATTTTAGATCTTTGACTCTTTATAGGGAGGTATTTAAAATTAAACTGATTTGGGGAGCACAAGAACTTATAATCTTAGTGTTTTACTAAGCAGTTTTTTCCTACTCAAGAATTTTATGGGCTAATAATGAAATAAAAGCATTAATAATAACAGTATTTAATAGGAACAGCTCAGATTTATAAAACAGCAGTAAGATTTTGCTTTCACGTAAATCAAAGGATTTATTATAGAAACACTAGTCTTTTATTGGTTTTGTTTAATTTATTTAAGCTTTTAGAAGCTTTATTCCCTTTTTAGGGACATACTAATATTTTAAGTTAGAAATGTTCAGACCATTACCTGAAGAAAGGGAAGTTGTTTGAAAAAAGAGAACAGAAAAACTTACTTTTTTTTTTTTTTTTTGTGGGTACCGGGGGGTCGACCTCAGGACCTCGCGCGCCAGCAGGCGCCCGTGCCGCTGAGCGATATCACCGGCTCCTTTTTCGTATGTGGGTTCCGGGAGTCGAACTCGGGCCCTCGCGCTTGCCAGGCAGGCGCTTATGCCGCTGAGCCATCTCACCGGCCCAAAACTTACATATTTTTATGGAATTTTTTCTTCATGTTCACTCCAATTACTTTAAGGAGAGAAATGAAATTTGTCCAGTTGTGTTTACCTGTGCTCCCAAGTGTGCAGTTCCACCCCACCCTGACCCTAGCGTGTTTAAGTCAACCATTGGTTTTTTGCTGGAAAAACACATCAGTGAATGTCATAAAACTTGCATTTGAATTAGCAAAAATATGTGTGTCTCTTTTTCCAAAGGCTGAAATTTTAATACTTCATTTCTAAGAAAACCTCGTGTGCATTAAGAGCTACCAGGTTCCGGAATTACTTCTCACTAGCACACAGTCAGCTTCCTTCTCCGTGTCCCATGCCCGCGTGTCCACAGCCTCCCTTCTGTATTCCACTGTGATTCTCAGCCCATTTGATTTCCAGCGTGGAGCCAGCCAGGGTCAGGACCACTGTTCTAAGTGCTTAGATTTAACAGATGGGATCTTGTTGAAAGTAAAGTATCAGCCTGTGTAGTTTCAAATGCAACCATCACTTTCTAAAGTGTGTTAGCCATTCTTGCTTCCAGCATTAGTAGATACTGATGTGTGGAGAATATACCAGTTAAACCATTTCTAGAAGCAAAACGTTTTTGGCATTGAAAGAAGAGGATTTACTACTATAACATATGTGCTTTTGGATATTAATCAAGATTAAGTATATGAAGGTGCCAAATTCAAAACAGAACTGAAAATGTTGTTCAAGGGAAAGAAGTATAATCCTAATTCAGATTTAAATGTCCCTCTCTAAAACAGAATTGAGATTTTTTTTTTCCTGCTGTCAAAAGGTAGCTTGTACTCCTGTGATACGGATCTGTACACACCCATTTAAATAGCAAAAGAAAAGTTTTCTAATATAAAATAGGAATCCTAATTTCGGAAAAGGAATTGTCCTATGATACAATAACTTTGAAAAGAAGTTCATGATTACCTATGTTGCTTAAGGAAGAATTGGATTTGTATTATTGTGAAATACAAGTGTGCTTTAATTGGAAATGGAATTATTATACTGTGCATTATTTTAGCAAGTTTGTCCTTATTACTGAACTTTTCTTTAAGTCTTTTGAATGAGAGTAGTAAGTTGCTATTCCGCCTTTTTATTCCCATTGGGAAGTTTTCAACATTAAATTCCTTTATTCAACAAATATTTCTGAGTTCCTGCTATAAACCAGGTAAGCTCTGAGATTTTCCCCCAGCCAGCATTATGATAAATCATAAATTATGATTTAGTGAGTATAGAAAGGTCAGCATTCATAACTACTTTGGAAAAGCGGAGTAGACTTTTTTACTTTTTAAAATGATGACTGATCACTTATTATTGATTTTTTTTTTTTTTTTTTTTTTTTTGGATGGTGCTGAGACTGAACCCAAGGCCTTGCACACGCAAGGCAAGTGCTCCTGCATGAACTCCATCCCCAATTATACTAATCCTTCATAACAAATGGGTTTGTATTTAATTTTAACTCTTCTGCTATATGAACTTTTTATTGAACAGTTTGGGGGAAAATGTTTTTTAGTAAGTCAAGTAGACAAGAGAAAATGGGTAAAATAGATTTTCCATAATCATGAAATTACTGACCATAACTTACCCTTTCAACTTATTTCTGTGAAGACAGTCGTTTGTTTTCTTTGTAATGTCTTAAGATATAAAGGAACCAAAATTAAAAGGAAACCTCTCTATTTAGAATAGTAATATATTCCTTGTCAGATTACTTTGTGAATTCAATTGAAGAACAAAGCATTTAAACATTTCCTCTTACAAGAATGTGGATTTTTCAAACAAATTTGTATAGAAATTTCACTGTATTAGCAAGGTAGTGAAAAAGAAATACTTGAAATCGTAGAGGAAGTAGGAAATTATATAGAGAGTATAAAGAATAATTGTATAAATTATGATTTAGTGAGTATAGAAAGGTCAGCATTCATAACTACTTTGGAAAAGCACAGCATTTTTTTACTTTTTAGAAAACTGCTATGTTGAGATACAGTCCACACATATATTCACATGTGGATATCCAATTTTAACAGCGTGTTTTGTGAAAAGATTCCTTTCCCCAGGTGTGTTTTTGGGACATACGTTGAAAATCAGTTGCTTGTAAATGGGGACTTTTTCACTTTGTTCAAGTGTTTAAATATGATGTTTTATCTCAGTGTTTTAAAGTAGTTATAGAATGCTACAGTACGCTAACTTGGGTTTCAGATATTCTTATTTGAACTTTAATTGAGGAATAAAGCTACATTTTTCTAAAGCTAATTTTATTCTAAATCTGAAGCAAAAAAGTCTAGTTTTTCCTACAGAAGTCTTGTAATACACTTGTCATCTTGCTGCTTCCATCTCCCAAACAGCTGGGATTACTGGCGTGGGTCACCATGCCAGGGAGCCCTTGCTCTTTTAGCAAGTGTGAGCGAGGTGTCTGTGGCTCTAACCCTCTGAAACGACTCCTGTGGCTTGCAGTGGGACTTCTGAGGATGTTTGATTCTGGTGTTGTGTGGACCTGGGTTGGGGGAGAAGTTAAATAAACAAACACGAGTAAACCTGGGCTTCCTGTTTAACCCTTCATATCTTTGTGTGTGTGTGTGTGTGGGTACCGGGGGTCGACCTCAGGACCTCGCGCTCCAGCAAGTGCCCGTGCCGCTGAGTGATATCACTGGCCCTTTTTTTGTATGTGGGTACCGGTAGTCAAACTCAGGACCTCGCACTTGCCAGGCAGGCGCTTATGCTGCTGAACCTTCTCACCGACCCAACCCTTCATATCTTGAACCAGTTACTTGGCCAGCTCTTCTGCCGAGACCTGACCAGGACACCTTTTGTGTTTCCACCAGAGCATCTCTTCTCAGCCCATTTCTCATAGGGATATGGTCTCCCTCCTTCCTTTTGCCTTCTCAAAAGTAATTTCATAGCCCACATGGTAGTTTCTGTGCATGTATGTGTATGTGTGTGTACTTTCTTTTATTCAGTCCTTTTTTCCTTCTAATTATGAAGAAGATGGAAATAAGCAGGCTCTTTCTGCATTCCACCTTCCCGCCCTGGACCATCCTCTCCATTCCCCACCTCTCCCTACCCTGGCCTTTTCCTCCTGGTTTTGTCAGACTATGTTATATTGGCTGTACAGCCACACAGATGATGGTTCTTTGAGTATTAAAGAGCTGCTGGTTGTGTTTCACAGCAGCACCCTGACCATCCTAGGCATTTTGGCACTGATAAGTGGTAAAAGAGCTTAGGAGCAACAAAAGACACTGAACAGTTTAAAGGAAGAAGATTGCAGATGTAAGTATAGTTAAGTCCCTGACTTGAGGTTGAGTTCCGTTCGAGGAGACCATTCATAAGTCAGATTCATTCATAAGTGAGACAAAGTGAGTCTTACACACCTTTGACACAAATATATAATGTAAAGCATAAAAAAACCAAATACACAAACAGGCTTCACATGTTCCATGATCTTGTCCTTGTTCTTTAGAGTTGTGCCAGTGGTTGAACAATTCATGTTATAAGAACGAGCGAGCGACATCTACCATCTTTTTGCCTCAGTCCAGTCTCTCAATTATTTTCTCTTTTGTTTCCATGGTTATTGCTTTGCGCTTCCTAGCAGTCCCTGCCACATCACCACTGCTTTTCCTCTTGCTTCCGGCCATCCTGGGCTCTGATTGAGTACTGTACTATGGTACACTATCACACTGTACAAAGCACACAGCACAACTGTAACAATGTCGGCAGACACGTGAGCTAATTCTGTGATTTGTTCTCATCTACCAGTGTTCGTAATGCAAGTACATTTTTCTGTGAAAATTTGCAACTCAAATGTTCACAAGTCGGGGACTCACTGTAATAATAAGGATGCTCATGTTTGAGAGAAGAAAAGAGAGTTAAAATTGGACATAGGTTTTACTCTTCACTGCCTTTGTCTTTTGGGTTTCTTGCATTTGAAGCCAGGTAGTGTAAGAAAGGGGCTAGGTGTAGCAAACTGAGGCAGATGAAAGAGGGAAAAATCTCTTGAGGGACCATAGCAAGAGGGAAAACTCTAGAGTCATAGCCACCCTCCAAAATGGAAGCTCTTAATCCTTTAGGTATGCGCACACATGCTCACATGCATGCTATTGCAGAGGAGACCAATTATATTAAACACAGACCTGAAGATACTTAAACAACTTTGTAATATTTAAACAAATTTGTCATAGTGCTTTATTTGGACATTAAAATCTAGAAGTGAAGCTAGCAACTGTAGTAGTTTCGAGGTGGTGATGAGTGTAAATGATACAGCTGTCCCCTTCACCCCAGGGCACACTCTGAAGCTGCAGGCCGTGCTGAGCCTGAGGTATAGGCTGCCTTTTCCTATACAAACGCACCTATGATGAAGTTTAATTTATAAATTTGGCACACTAAGAGATTAACAACTAATAGTAAAATAGAACAATTATAACAATATACTCTAAGTGATGTAAATGTAGTCTCAAAATATTTTCTTAGAGATACTTGCAACATCAGCATACAATATTTTTTCTTCCCTTATTAAATCAAGAATTTTCACCTGTTTGATTAAAGGAAGCACTTTCCAGATTCTGGCATATCCATATTGCCAGCGTCACTACTTTTGCACTTTGGGGCCGTTAGTAAGTAAAATAAAGGTTTTTTAAATGCAAACACTGTGATGCCATGACTGCTGCTCTGTTAACCAGAAACTGCCTGGTGACCAATGTCGCCTGGATACGCAAGACAAAGGGACAGTCTTGAGGGCAGGATGGACACAGTGACATGAGGTTTTATCACACTGCTCAGAACAGCATACGATTTAAAATTCATGAATTGCTTATGGAGATTTTCAGATTTTCATGTATTATTTTCAGGCCGAGGTTAACCACAGATAACTGAAACCAAAACTGAAAATAAGGAGGGACTACTGTATTTCAAGGTATCTCAGCAACTGTAATATGATATAGATGTTTGAATTCTTTTGGTGATAAAAATTTGCTGCTGATGCAGCGATGGCTTCTTGCCCACATTTATAACAGCAGGAAATGCTAAGTTCCAGCTAGAGATTGGGGAGGATGAAGGCTGATTTCTTTCCTACTCAGTTTAATGGAATTTCTGAATTCTATCCCTCAACTCCTTGATTCTCCTGATTCCATAGCTATTATTTTGATGTAAGTTATGGGATACCTTCATGTAAAAATATTTTATTTCAGTGGACAACAGAATGGACTTTCAAATAACACTCCTTCCCAAATGAAATAAATTCTACATGTAAGCATAGAATATAGGCAAAGACTGTCATACTTGTTAAATTATTAAGAAAATTTAGGGTTCAATCAGAAGCTGTTTTTCATATTAAACATTTGTTGGGAGCTTTACATGCTCAGCACTAATCTAAATACTTTCGATTATATAATTTTAGATATTCTCTTATTCATGGGTAGCATTTACCTTGGGCCCTTTAAAAAACATGTGAAATGATTGACAAATGAAAGCAAAAAATAGAGGAAGTGGGAAGTTAGCGTAAAAAAAAAAAAAAGCAAAGAGCACCTGTATTCTATTACAGGGACAAGTCATCTTTCTTTTTAATGAACTTCAGCAACTTTACTGAGCAAAGATAACCTAATGAAGATTAAATTGATCTGGAACAAGTCATTTAATCTCTCAGCCTCTCGGTTTCCTCAGACTCTCAGGCAGTTAACTATCCTCGCTAGCACAGAGGTTGTTGTCAGGACTAATAAGATAATGAGATTAAAGTATAGGTGGTATAATTACTAGTGTAGATGGTAGTGGTGTAAAATAACTCAGAAAATTCAAAGAGGGCAGGGTGTGGCCATAACTAAATCTAAGTCAGAATTTTATGATACGATAGGACTCTAGCCTGGTCTAGTGTCCTCATTTTATGCAGAGAGAAAAACTAAATTTTGGTGCCTGTCAGACACAATGCCTGTTTTTTTTTTTCATGTATTGTGTTCTTTTAATATTCAGAATAATTTGGCAGAGGTAGGTATTATAACACCTCTCCCGTTTTTTCCCAAGCAGATAAGAAATCTGTTCAACATCATGGCTAGTTAACAGAAAACCAAAATTTGAGCCCATTTTTTGTTCTTTTTGCTATAGTACACCGGCCTTGAGTCCATTTCGTCTGAGGTGGAGGCTTTATATTCCTTCAGACATTACCTGTCTGTCCAGGGCTGGTTCGCTGCAGTGTCCTTTGGTATATGGTAGATGTCTTGTGCGTGCTTTTTATTCCGAGTTTTCAGTGTGGGCTTCCTACTCCATCTCTTTTCTGCTCTCCTTGAGAAAAATAAAATCATTCTGTCATTTGGAGCCATGACACATCTCCAGTTTCCAAGTCTCATGTGGGTCTTCAGTTGTACAAACTAATCTTTTTCTTTTATTTTCTGCAGTACTGGGGATTGAACCCAGTGCCTCATGCATGGCCCGGCAAGCACTCTACCACTGAGCTGCATCCACAGCCTTTTTGAAATTTATTCTTTAATTTTGAGACAGGGCCTCACTAAGTTGCCCAGGCAGGAGTCAAATTTGTGGTCCTCCTGTCTCAGCCTCCCCAGATTCTGGGACTATAGGCATGTGCCACCACAGCTGTGGCCCTTTTAGTGATCCCTGATCATCGCTGTGGAAGTATCCAGGGAACACTGTACCCTCCTTACTCAGTAGAGAAAAGGAAGGTTGCCTGACAAGAACTTACTCTCTTTTTCTTTCCTGGTAGAATTTTTCCTTCTGCCACCCAAACTCAAACACTTTTATACTACCTTTACTGTCATTGTTTCTGTTCGGAAGAAGTGACCCTGTTATTCTCTTGCAAGAGAAACTTTTCTGTTTCAAGACAAATTCTTACTCTGTAATTGATCCTACCACCACTACAAAAAGATGTTGTTTACAGGCTTATCCTTTTCACCTTCTTTTTCATTTCTTCAAATCAGAAATCTGCTCAAGCCTCTCCTTTGCTGAATAGACTTTTCTTTAACATGAGAATATTCTTCTTGATATTTCTCCCCTTCTCACTCTCCAGATTAGTAGCCACATTCAGTGGCTCCTTTTCCATGCGGCTATAGTGTTATCTTTCGCTCTGGACACTATTGCTCATTCTTTAAAACACCCCGATTTACCTGGTTAGCACCATTCCCATCAGACTCTCTGCTTCTTGTCACACTTCGCAATCTTAAATGCTGGTGGCCTCTATTGCTGCACCTTCCAGTGTGTGTATTCTGTTTCTCTTTGATTGATCGTGTTTTGAGACAGTGTCTCACTGTATAGCCCAGGCTGGCTTTGAACTAACCTCCTGAGTGCTGGGATTATAGGCCTGTGGCATCACCCCTGGTCAGATGTATTTAGTCTTCATGATATATATATATATATGTATATATCATATATATATCCTTCTTCCTGACTCATCTTGGTCTGTCACATACGTCCATAGCTGCAGTTGAAATCTCCCATATTTTTATCTCCCGTTGTCTTCCTTCCCCAGCTTTAATCCTTGTTTTCTATTTCTCCTTGCAGGTGTCATTGTAAATTGATTCTAAAGTACACACAGTGTGTGCTCCTTCCACACCTGGACTCCTCTATTGTCTCCTTTGTTTGCCTCAGAAGCTGCAACTCAATTAACTTCTACCCCCCCACCCAAGAAAACAAAACAAAATAGAACAGCAACAACAGAGACCTTCCCTGCTTGTCCCTCACTAAGATGCCAGTTTGGGACACACCCATTTAGATTGTGCAGGAACACTATTTATTACAGTTTGGGAGTTCCTGCAGATTTCTTTTCTTAATGGGATGGAGACAGTGAATATGTTGTGTCTTGTAAGAAGTACCATGTGATGTTTGGTTTTCTTATCTAATATTCTGTAAATGGCTTTGTGAGGCAAAAACACTGTTTTTCTCATTTCCATACACAGTACTATTTAGGCAAAGTGTACATGTGTGCATCATTGTACCTGGTGCAGGCCTGAAGGTCAGCTGGACATGGGCTGTTTTATTTAGAAACCTAGGTTATAAGTACTTCACCTCTTTGTTTTTGATTTTTTTTTCTAGTTTCCTTTATTTATGTAGTTAATCTTAGATCAAAAGAACCATATCTGGATAGAAACCTTTTATATTAGCTTCCTAGACACCTTTTTTTTCAGGCTTTGGAAGCGTTTGTTTAATCCAGTTACATCCTTAATCAGTTTCAAATTGGCAGTGATGAAATCTTTGATATCCAGTGATGAGGTCTGAGGTGTACAAAAGAGTTAACCTAGAAACCTGTAATACCTGTTCAGCCTGTGCTGTAACCAAGACTGGGCAGATTTCCTGTAGGATCCATTTTGAGGAACTTCCATACTTAGTAGTCTGTGATATCTTTTATCCTGTAAAATGTCATAGTTACATAGCGAGCACTTATGAAGGGGGTTTACAGAAGGAAAAAAATCAATTAGTATTGTTCCAAGTACCATAATTTAAATTTGGTTTCAGTTTTTAAAACAGATGTGTATAAGATTGAGCAGCTCTTCACTTCAGCAGCAAAGATTTATTGACTAATGTTGAAGGCACTGCCTTGGAACCTTAGAAAATACAACATTGAGCAAAAGGCCCCAACCCGCAAGGGGACATGGCATGGGCTAGGATGCTTGATTTCAACAAGCAGCAAGCCAGGGTAATCTGGTATAAACCTGACTGTGTCTGCCCTGTTGCTTACCAGAATTACAGAGGTTATGATGTATTTGGAGCTTGTCATTTGCATTGTACCTGTACTGTCCCTTACTTCAAAGAGGCCTGGAGTATATTGCATTTACTGTTCTCATTATAATTATGTTCATATTTTACTTTCATGAATGGCCTATTTAAGAACAAAAATATGATTCAGAAATTACACTTTGTAAGTCCACCTTTTTGCTGTATATTGATAATAACTAAATTAATAATTAACCTGGATGAGGCAGTTCCCCCTTATTCAGATATTGAGAGGAAACCAATTCATGGACCCAGCCCATCCAAATCAATATTAAGAGAAATAATACTCTGAGATTAGGGTACTCAGAATTTTTAGCTTTGTAATACTTGCTAGTTAATACTAAGATATTTCAATTAGTTGGTTCAATTGGGGAAGTACTTCTGATGTGTGAAATTACTGTTCCCTAGTATTCTAATATCTGTTTTCCGTTCTAAAAGCCTGTTTTTTTATGATCTAACTTTTTTTGTTTTTGCCTGTGTTTATACTAACTAGTGGTGACTTAGTGAGACTATCTCAGAATAAACAATAATATATATATATATATATATATATATATATTTTTTTTTTTTTTTTTTTTTTTTTTTTTTTTTGGTGGGTACTGGGGGTCGACCTCAGGACCTCGCACGCAAGCAGGCACCCGTGCTACTGAACGATATCACCAGCCCCTTTTTTGTATGTGGGTTCCGGGAGTTGAACTCAGGACCTCGCACTTGCCAGGCAGGCACTTATGCCGCTGAGCCATCTCACCGGCCCAACAATAATAATTTTTAAAAGATCATTGCACTCAGTAGATAACAAAGCTGTTTTGGTAGACATACTTTGTGGTTAACAAGACAGACTTTGGAATCAGAAAGACGTGAGTTAGAATTCTAGCTTTAACCTTAGTAGCTGTGTCTGTGGACCACTTGCTTAACCTTTCTGAACCTCAGCTTCCTTACCTACCATGTAAAATGAGAATAATACTATCTAACTCATAGGACTGTTACAAGGTTAACATAAAGTTCATAGTGCATAGCAAGTACTCAATAAATGACAGCTACTTTTAATTTTTGGAGCCATTTCTTAAGTTGAATCAAAGTAGTAAAAGATGGACACTTTTTGACCTATGTGCCCAGAGACACTCCCCACTTTTTTTTTTGAGATGGGGTCTCTCTAAATTTCCTGTCTACTCTGGTCTCAAACTTGAGATCCTCCTGCTTCAGCCTTTCTAGAATTGGGAAATACAGGCATGCACCACTGTCTCTAGCCTAATACTTTCTCTCTCTTTTTCTTTTTCTCTCTCTTTCTCTTTCTTTCTTTCTCTTTCTTTCTTTCTTTCTTTCTTTCTTTCTTTCTTTCTTTCTTTCTTTCTTTCTTTCTATTAGCAACATATTAATTATACAGAAGAATTGGTTTCACTGTGGCATTTTCTTTTTTTCTTTTTTCTTTTTTCTTTTTTCTTTTTTTGAGGCAGGGTGTCTCTGTGTAGTCCAGGCCAGCCCTGAACTTTGTTTTGTAGCCCAGGCTGGCCTCAAACTTGCGATCCTCCTTTTTTTTTTTTTTTTTTTTTGGTGCTGGGAATCGAACTCAGGACCTTGCGCTTGCCAGAATCCTCTTTCCTAAAACTCCCAAGTGCTTGGATTCCAGGTGTGTCCCACCATACCAAGCTCATTGTGGCATTTTCATACATGCATATAACATACTTTCATCATGTCCACCCCACCATTGCCCTCCTTCACCCTCCCCTCCCTGCACTTTTATTTTAATGGCACTTATTGGGAAAGATGAGCAATTACGTCTCTTAAAGGATATACTTAAATGTTTTCATGCGTTTTATGACATGATTAAATTTCAGAAATCTACTTGAAACATAATTAGACATAATGGACCCAAAGAGATTTAAATAATATTTATTTAAAAAACACATTCATGTCTTTGCACTTTTGTAATTATTAATGCACTTATTCCTTGTAACTTTGAGGTAGATACTGTACTATTTCTTAACATGTTACATAAGAAAATTGAGGCAAAAAGAAGGCAGTAATTGCCCAAGGCCATATGGATAGTAAATGATAGAGTTGGGATCTGGCTCCTAGGTCTTTGTTCTTTAGCTACTCTGTGCTGTCTCTCTGTTCTTTTTTCAATAAATTGTGTGGGCTTTTAAAATAGTAATCGTTCTTTGGTATGCTAAAATGTAAAAGAAAAAATAAGTCCCAAATTAGAGCATGGTTGAAGAAAGTTTAACCTAAATTTAACATATGTAGTTTATTCCATGTAATATTGACCTCGTTAAACACATTGCAGTTATAGAATCATCACGGTTCCATATGACCATAGAAGTCATCAGGGCTCCATACGCCCAGCTCCTAGTATTATGTACCTGAATGGCGCTGATGGTATTAGCCCATTTTCCCTGTCTTTGGTTCTCTTTTTTCACTTGAGTGTCATGATTTTTGTCCATGGCTATCTTTTCCTGAGTGGGATCTGTGTTCCTACTCAGCTTTCACATATTATTGATGACCACTCCTCCATGGTCTGCCACACCCCAAATCTGTCCTTTAATATAAAACCTTACCTGATACTGGCTGTGATCTGGGAACTTTCTTCCCTGGCACCTATGCAAGATCAGAGGCTGACAACTGAAATCGTGACTTCTCCAGTCTCTCCAGCTTACTAATTAAGTATCAGCTTTCCGTGTATGTAGCTGTAATAATACAGATAATGATAAACTGACCTTCAAAAACCTGTATATTTCACCACTCCCTTTTCTTCTGAAAGCAGGATTGACCATGGTAACATAAACGTTTCCCCCTAATTTATGCGGATCATTTGACCTTTGATTTATTACTCTTTGTGACAACTGTCTAGTGTAGTCTACCTTATGTTTTGTTTAAATCCAGTTACCAAATTTATCAAATAAGTCATCAGTTTAAAAATTTCTATATCTTTCTATCAATACCAAAGGAAAAAAAAAAGTTGCTAAGCATATATTCATCCAGACACATAATAACTACTCCCTGTAGACTTAACACTTCATTAACAAACTCATATATTCACACACCCATGCCCTACCTTCCCCACCTCATCGCTTACCTAATTGTTGTATCTGTTTAGGATCATTTCCCTTTTTGCAATCCCTGCTTTCTATATAGATCAGTGATGAAAGCAATCTCCAAGGTAACCTTGGAGCAGCTTCTAGGAGGTAAAAAGAGTAGAGCCAGAGAGTCAAAACGAATGTCTTTCAAAGCAGGTGAGCTGAATGCAGCCTACTCAGAAGATGGATAAAAGTAGAATCAGATGTAATGGCTTGTCTGATTCGCGAACCTATGTAGAAAGAAGCCTTGATTTTAATGTTGGCATCAAACTTGCATAAGACTGCAGGGTTTCTGGTGTTTTTTCCACCTTCTTTGGAAATATGGTTGTGTGCTGATGCAGTCTTGATGCTGAGGTAATTTTGTGTGATTCTTACCTGTACTGATAGCTTTCAGGTTTTGAAATCCTGAATTTCCCTATTGCTTTGACCTGTGTTACTCCAGTGTTTCATCTCATTAGTTAATTCATATCATTCATTCAAATAAATTTGATGGCTCAGCCTCTCATTGGCACTAGGTGGTGTGTTCTTTACTGGTGTGACTGTAGTGAGTGCACAGACACGGTCACTGTCCTCATGAGATCTTCATTTTAGTAGGGGAGACAGTCGTTAAACCAGTTGTCACACAAAGAATGTAAATTAAAACTGTGAGAAGCTACGTGAAGGACAAGGGTACCGTGTCCTAAGACCTAGTTACAGAGAGCTGAATAAATTAAGATCCAGAGTAGGAACACACATTCCTTAGGCAAAGAAGGAAAGGCAAGTCGCTGGAGGCACAGACGTACTTTGCCAGAACGATTTGGGAGGGAGCAGCGTGGTCAGTGTGAGGAACCTGAGGAAGGTTGTGTGTCTGGAATGCACAGACTAAGAAGCCAGGGGCAAGCTGAGGTGAGCAGGAGGAATGCAATCACAGCAAGTGGGAAGGCTGTGTTTCTCCTAAGAGTAGAAGGGTGGCCACGATAATACTTCTGCTTTGAAAAGCTCATCTTGCAAGAAGAAATGAGAGAAAAGCCTTAATAGATGGGGGAAAATTAGGAGGATGTTGCAAATGTCGTTTCAATCAATTTTCATTCATAAAGTTTTGCTTGGATTTCTCCATCTTTGTGCTTTGTACTTGGGACTTGCAGAGTGGGAGCATGGCTCTCCATTTGCCTTCCAAAGGACCCTCACTGCTGTTGGGAAGTCAGAGTGAGGGCTCGAAACTCCACTAGCTGTCTGGCTTCTTGATCTTAGGTGGTCAGCTGTCACTCTTAGAGAATAACCTGAGGTGAATTGAGGTACAGCTGTCATCCTGGAGCCTGATGATGTCACTGGCTTCTTATTTAGCCCTTCCCTTTTGTATTAGATATGAAATGTGGAGGTGGTGTTATGGCAGTAGCTGTAGCAGCAGCAGAATGATAGTAGCAAGTCGTACTTATATGTCAGACCCAGTGCCGAGTGCTGTACATATACAAATCCATTTTTTTCTTAGTCCAAAAAGGTGTTGGAACTTTTATTTTTCCCACTCACAGATGAGGATGAAGCCCAGACAGATATATGAACTTAAAGAGCAGGGTTTGAATTGGGCAGTTTGCTTCTAGCATCTGGGCTCTTAACCATTCCTTAAATGGTGAAAGGCCCTAATGGCAAGTTAGGCTGGGGGAGAGCCCAGGGTCATGCTGCACAGTAAGTCACGGAAGCAGGATTCCAGTCCAAGCACCGAATCCCTGAGCCTGTGCTGTGTTTCTAAGTGAATCACAGGTATCAGGAGAATAGCTTTATTTCAGGAGCATCAGGTTGCAAATGTCTGCAACTAACTCATATGACAGAGTGTCAACCCACTTTCCTTTTAGTGTTTTCTAGGCATTATTGTACCTCACTAATACCATATTTTGTAATTTTGAAATCATGATGTTCCATTGTAAGGATATATTGTAATTTACTAAATTTCTTTAATTTTAGATAATAAAAGAATATCATGGGAGCAATGAAAGGTATACTGTGCTTCCCACCAGAATGATTACAGTTAAAAAAAAGAAAAGAAAGAAATATCAAGTGTTGATGAAGATGTAAAGCTTGCTAGAACTCTTACGCACTGCTTATGGGAGTGCAAATTGACACTCTGGAATACTGTTCAGTGGTATTTGCAAAAGTTGATCATAGTAATTTTTCTGTCAAGTATCCAACAGAATTATGTATATATGTTCACCATAACGCATGAACAAGATTGTTCATGAGAGCTGTATTAATAATAAAAAATGAAAACTATCAAAATGTCCATCAGTAGTAGGTAAATTAATTGTAGCATATTCAGGCAATAAAATATTGTGCAGTAACAAGAATAAAAAATCCTACAGCTGTGTGCAACTGTATGGTTAAGTGTCATAAACATAAGTTTTGATACATCTAAGCTGTTGATGTATTCATATAGGTTTCACTCAGAAGCCAACCTGCTGGTATCCACTGTATTAGGGCAGGCCACTCTGCTGAATATAGGCCCGGATGTAACGAGATGAACGCAGCACTCACACAGTCAGCCAGGGCAGATGTTCCAGGCTGTGGTCGGGTAGAAAGCTGTGTCCTCTCCTCGCAGCTCTTCAGGAACTTGGGCCCGCCTTGTTTCTCGTCTGTAATGTGGAGCCCTAAGGGCTCACTGCGCACATTCCATCGCAGAGGATATAACCACTTGGCCATGCCAATTCTGAGAGGGGCATGGGGAGTGCAGGTAGTGTCTACTGTGTGCCCAGGGAAAACAGACCTTGGTAGGCAAGTCTTCGCCTTGCACATTATTTTTGCTGTCTTGTAATCTGTTGTAATTTTCTTTCTCATGCACACTAGTACATTGTGGTTTCCTTCTCATGTCCATGAATATAAGTCTCTTTACAGTTTTTAAAGGCAGATTATTTCATTGAACAGATGGGATGAAATATAATTGAATGTGCTGATGTTGGTGGTTTTGTTTTGATTTTTGCTATTATTAACATTGCTGCAGTGAAGATCACTGTTAAGACAGTTACTTTCATAATAAGGTAGAAGTTATTAGAAGAAGAACTGATAAGTCAAAAACTATCCCAGTTTTTAAGGTTTTGGGTACATGTGCCTAAATTAGTCTCCAGATTGTCTCTAGTGTCCTTTTTTGTCTGGTATGTTAGTCACTTTTTAAGTGATTAAAAGAACAAATTTGAAGATTTGTGTGTGTGTGTGTGTGTGTGTATGTGTGTGTGTGTATTTGAGGTTTATAAGAGAATATTAAGGGATATGTGTATATAGTAAAATTATATTCTGTAGCGAAGCAAATTAACCTGTCATCTCACATAGTTACTTATGTTGTAACTAGAGCGGCTAAAATCTTGTTTAAAATTACATTTTTATTAACTGTAGTCCTTATGTAAGTGGTTTTAAGTAAGTTAGGCTTATTATTTGGTGGTTTGTTTGTTTCACACAGAGCTACATCTCCAGCCCTTTATATTTTTTATTTTGAGGAAGGTTTTACTATATTGTCCAAGCTGGGCTCCGATTTGTGATCTCCTGCCTCATCTCCCGAGAGTGCTGGGACTACAGGGTGCAACAGCTTACTCGTTTATATTTTGATATTTATTTATTGGCAGAAAAAGTTTTATTTTGATAAACTCAGATCTATCCCTCTTTTTCCTTTTTTAGCTTTTGCTTTTGGTGTCATATTTGGATTTACCTTTAGATTATAGAAGTAGCTATATTTTCTTCTAGATGTTTAAGTTTTTATTTTTTCTGTTACCATTTCTAGTCTACCTGAAAATGATCTTATATATAGACTCTTAACTTTATTTTTTGACAAATGGTCATTTTGTTGTCCAAGTAGCATTAGTTTATGAAAAAGAGAGAGAGAGAGAGAGAGTAGGAACTTCACGTAAAACGGGAAGTATTTTTAAATGTCTTTATAATTAATGATTAGAATGGAGCAAGGTGGCAAGTATCAGTTATCTGGGTCATATGAAGCAGAGAAAGCCTCGCTGCCTCAAGCAAAAAAAAAAAATCACCAATCGCCACATATATTTTAGGATTGTATTTCGCCGCTATTTCATGTGTTCTTTGTGCCATCTTCTGTTGAGACTAGTGCACTTGCCAGACTGGGTGCTGACTAAAATAGTCTATTCAGTAGAAATCGAGATCATGATAACTTAGGGGGTTATTTTTTCTTTATGAATGTTTCATATAATTTAAATTTCTTTAATATGTGTGACTATTAAAGTTACTATTAAAAATAACCAAAGTGGGGCCGGTGAGATGGCTCAGTGGCGTAAGCGCCTGCCCGGCAAGCGCGAGGGCCCAAGTTCGACTCCCGAATCCCACATATGAAAAAAGGGGCCGGTGATATCGCTCAGTGGCACGGGCGCCAGCTGGCGCGCGAGGTCCTGAGGTCGACCCCTGGGACCCACAAAAAAAAAAAAAATAACCAAAGTTCTTGAGCCTGGCTAGACATTTTATTAATATAATTTTCTCCCTTGGTTTACATAACATGCTTTGAACAAGTCTGTGTATGTGCAGCAACTGTAAGGTCTGTAAAAGAAGAAAGAGGGACCTTTTCTTCCTTGCTGGCTGTGCTTTGTTCAATCACCAGTAATGCTCAGGTTTCTTGAACAGAAAGAAAAACAAAACTTGGCATTGGACTAACAACTCAAGGGGTCCAGGGCAGCCACCTATCTTGCCTCCCAGGCTGTTTGTATTTGTTGAGCTTCCTTTGGTCACAGAGACAAAAGCTAAGTCTGACTTCATCAAAAGAAGTTATTTGTTAAGATTGGAGGATTCTTGGAGCCATCTTGAAAGGATTGCTCCACAGCTGAGCTGTGGGCATGGCTGAAATCTGGGACCATGACCAGGGGAGCTGGCGAACCCTGTCTGGGTGCTGCTGCTGAGAGGACACAGCTCTGCCCCTCTCTTCATTTGGCCCTCAGTTCCCAAGAGACTCTGACTTGCTTGATGGATAGAAGGACAAAGCTATGTGTAGTGGATGGAATCATATTAATTGGCCAGTATTATACTGATTTTTAGTTCCACAGAGTCAGCTATTTCTTATGCTTCATCCTAATAGAAGCATGGCTTGTTGGGACTCTCACACCTCCTCAAGAGGTGTACACCTTGATGTCTGTTAGTCCTGATGTTGCTCTCTTTTACTTACCATTGGTTGACTGGAGATTTTCCCAGTCACTCAGCTTTGTCTGAGGCACCTGTGGCGGTATCTTAACCATTATAGTTTCTGCTCGTTGATCACTTGGATTTCCCTGCAGGCTGGGCTACTATTTTAGTCAAAAGTTAGGCTATATCAGGTAGTGGAGGGATGAAAATCTGCTTCATTTCATATTAGTCAAAAGTTTCTATTTGTTGTTTCTACCCTCGCCCTGCTCTAGAAGGAATTGTTTATTTCAGAACTTAGGTTTCAACCCATAAAATCACATAGTATTTGGAATAGAGACAAATTTCATATTGGCTGCAAGATTTAAGATGTGTTTAGGTAGGCACAAGGAACCATCTCCTGGCTGCCATTTTACTTCATTTCTTTTAAAATATTCTCTTTAGATGATTTAATGGTTTTTGAGCTTCACTTTTCATTGAAATTGTATATTAGCATTTGATCAGTAGAAAAAAAAATTCTTCCATGTGTAAACAAACTCTTCTAAAACACAATAAAGCTTCAGAGTTTGTTCAGCCAACGTGAGTTATATCTTAAGCCAGAGATTAAACAAATCAATTGTGGCAAGTACATTTGTGGAAACCACAAGACCCTGAATTGAAGGCAGCTTATTGCAGTGATTTACAAAGAAATAGTTTGCTAGCAATTTCTTTTGTGTGGGAGAAGTGAAATATGATGCTAATATCTTTGTTGTTATAGTTTGGATCTTGAATGTCCCCAAAGGCCCGGTGCTAAGGGCTTGGTCTCTAGTCTGCGCCTCTGTTGGCAGGTGGTAGGTCCTTTAGCAAGTGGGGCCTAGTGGAAGGAAGTTTAGTCACTGGGGGACACACCCTTTGAGGACACATGGGGGTCTCTTCTTGTCTCTGTTTCCCAAAGGTCACGAGCTGAACAGGTTTCCTTTTCCTTTACCACCCACTTCTGTCACAATGTACTGCCTCACCATGGGTCCAGTAAACAGCAGGACCAAGCATCCATGACTGAGGCAGAGAGGCAAGGTAAACCTTTTCTCCTTTGCAATTGTTTCTCTGAGGTGTTTTTGTCACAGCAATGGAAAGTTGGCTAATACATGTGTCTGTTTAAATACGAAATTTATTTAAAAATCCGCATCTTCCCTTCAGTTCTTCTTGCCTTATTATACATGCAGCACATGCACATGGGGTCACATCTTGGTTTTCATAATGCTTTATTGCAAAGAATTGCAGCAATAAGAAAGAGCTTTTCAAGTGAGAGAATAGTAGTAATAATGGATAACAACAAACTTTGAGATTTCTTGCAAGAATGTGATATTCAGAGACATGATAAAAAGTAAACATAAAGTGGTTAAATTCTGAGTCAGTATGCTGTTGTATAACTTCATAATACAGAAAGAGGGAGGATTTGGAATCAGCCAGGTTTGTCTTTGAATCCCAGCCCTGATTCTAGCCATAAAATCTATTTGAGTCTCTGTCTCTTTTTCTGTAAGGAGAGATTTACAGCAGCCATATGGGATTAGAGTAATATTTTTAAGATACCCACACATAGCAGATAAATAGATAAGATGATAGTTGTCATTTTAAAATAATTTAACATAATAAAACAAATTCTTGGTATATTTTATTCTGATACTAGTCCTAGGAAGCATGTGGCAGGTATTTTTCCCTCATTTTTACCCTTCAAGAAAAATTGGGATATCAGTCCTGTAATGGGTTTAGCAGTTTTGCTAATGCTATGCAGCTAGTTTATACCCAAGGGGCTTAAAGACCAGTGTTCAGGTTTTATCTTTGAACCTAATTAAAGATCTATTAATTGCTATTAAAAGTTACCAAGCCAGTGTTGAAGTCAGTGTTGTTTGCCTAGTGGTGTCTGCTGATAGTACGCTGAAGGGAATCTGAGCCCTGTCCCTGTCCTGTGCTGGCAGGGCCTGGAGTCTTCCAGCCGGCACCCCCCCAGTTTCGGTGACTGCAGGACAGTGCTCAGGTGGCTCTGCGACCAGTGCTAGGCTTGGCTTCATGTTCCCTCCTGAAAAACTCGCAGAGATTCACCAGTGGCTTAATCCCAACATCTGGGAAAACACACTGCCCCATTAAATGTACACATCAAATCTAACACGAACCCCATTTCATAAACATTAAAACATGAATCAGGGCCGGTGAGCTAGCTCAGTGGCATAAGCGCCTGCTTGGCAAGCGCGAGGTCCTGAGTTCAACTCCTGGTACCCACATACGAAAAAAGGGTCGGTGATATCGCTCAGTGGCATGGGCACCTGTTGGCGCATGAGGTCCTGAGGTTGACCCCCGGTACTGACAAATCAATCAATCAATCAATCAATCAAACATGAATCAAAATATCTGAGGAGCCCAAGATCTGTTTTGTGAACTTCCATGTGTTGATTCAGTCAAGGTCTCCCCAAATGTTGTTTCCTGCATCCTACAGAATCATCAGTGGCTCCCAAGAAAAGGCCTGGGTGAAAGGCCAGGATGAGATTCATTTGGGGCACAGTCTCTCAGTGACTGGATTGATCATCTTTCTGGGTCCTTACTGATAAGTTGCAGTTCTTTTCTTCTGTTTCTCCACTCTCTGGTAAACTGTTTTTGTCCTTCTCATTCTTTATTCAGGGTTATGAACTAAGAACAGAATGTTAAGTACTATATGTAGAAAAAAGACAATATATAAAATAAATAAATAAATATTCTACCAGTATTTACTGCTCATTGTGTGTTCTGTCAGTCCCAGCTCTTCAGTCACCCTCGGCACAGGTAGACCACTGTGGAAAGCAGCCTGCACGTGAACCTTGCGTCAGAGTATGAAACCAGAGCTGAGAAATCCCATCCCCATTTTGTGAATTGCTTTTTGTCTTGGTTACTTTTCTCTCATTGCTGAGATAAGATACTCAACACCCAAAATTAAGGAAGGAAAGGTTTGTTTGACTTACAGTTTGTAGAGCTTTCAGTCCATATTTGGCTGGCTCCAAGGCAGAGTGGCACATGGCAGAGGGCAACAGTTCATGGCAGCAGAAAACAACAAAAGCAACAAGAGCAAAAATGGAGGAGCACAAGAGCACGAGAGAGAGCAAGCCTCTTTCCCTCCCTTATATTACATGCAGGCTACCCGCCCCAGGGTGGGTGTAGCACTCACGCCCATAATCCCAGCATTAGACCAGGAATCAGTCATAAACTCTAGAAGCCCGCCTCTACAACTGCATGAGGTTTTGCAGGGACATCAAGACACAAACCATAACATTCTGCCCCTGGCCCCCCAAAGACTCATGCACATCCCTTTATGCAAAAGGTATTTTGGTCCATCTCTAAGAGTTGCCAAAGTCCTAACAGTTTAAGCATTGCTCAGAAGTCCAAGTCCCAAGTCTCCTCCGAGATCTGAGGCAAACTCTTAGCTGTGAGCCACTCTGCAAATGAAAAGAAACTTAAACATTTCCAACACTCAATGGCACAAGATAGACATTACCATTCCAAAAGGTACAAATGGGGGAATACAAAGGAATGGGACCAAAGCAAGTCCAAAATCCAGCAGGGCAAATATTAAGTCCTGTAGTTCCACGCGGAACATCCAAAGCAATCCGTGGTAAGTTGTGAGCTCCAAAGGGCTTGTGTGGCTCCGCCCCTATGGCACTTCCGGTGGTTATAGCGCCCATGGCTTCTCTCTTAGGCCTGCTCTGCTCCCTCCTTGCAGGTTTCCTCAGACAATCCACATTCCTGGCTTCTCCAAACTTCTGGGGTCTCCACTGCATCTTTGGCTTCACACTCACAGCTTCACACATTGCCCTCTCAGGGGCACCCTGCCTGGCCTCCCAGGCCTTCTTCTGAAATCTAGGTGGAAGCCTTCTTAACCTCAGAACTCTTGCATTCTGCATGTGCCTAAAACTAGTGCCACGTGGATGATACCAAGGTCTGCTGTCAGCTGGAGCAGTAGCTAGGCTTTCTCTCTTGGCTGTAGGGGTTGAGTGCCTGGATCGCTGAGCACTCTGAACCTGATTCTGAGGAACAAATTCTCTATGCTGCTGCCATTTTGGAATCTGGTGCGGCTGCCGCCATTTTGGAACCTGGTGTGGCTGCCGCAATTCTGGGACATAGTATGGCTGCCGCCATTCTGGAACATGGTGCTCTGAAGCTTTCTCCTCAAAGCAAAGTCTTTTCCTTTTGCAGTTTTGAGGCTGCAAAGGGTGGAGACTTGCTGCTTCTTGTGATGTCCTCAGGCCGTCTTTTATATTCTCCTATTCCTTCTCAGCAATTGAGATCTTCTCAGCTCTATCTTTGCAGTCCACAGCTTTACTGGAGTTTCCTTTCTGGCCAAACTCACATTTTAAATCATTCTTCTGGGCTCCTTGCTCTTGATTCTCAACATAAATCTGTCTAAAAGCCCCCAACAGTAGCCGTGCCACAGCCTCAACATTTGACTGCCTTGAAATTTTTTCTGCCAGTTTAATTAGTCCACTGCCCTTAATGTTAGTCTCAGGCAAATTCTCTGGACATGAGCAAAATGCAGACAAACTTTTTGCCAAGCCATAACACACATCGTCTGGAGTCCAGCAGCCAATGCAGTCCTTCTTCCCAGCAGAAACCTCCCAAGCCTGATCTTTACCGGCAGGATTTCTGTCAGCCGTCTGATCTTCTGAGCTCTGACCAGATCTCCCATACAGAACAGCCTAAGGTGTTCCAGCTCTTCTCTTTCAGGCGACATCTCCGAGCCTTTCCAAACTCTTCCCACAAGCCATTCCCAAAGGCTCTTGAACCACATGGTCAGGTATAGTCACAGCAACGACCCCACTTCTCTGGTACCAAATTGTGTCTTGGTTATTTTTCTCTCATTGCTAAGACAAGATACCCAATGCCCCAAATTAAGGAAGGAAAGGTTTATTTGGCTTACAGTTTGTAGAGCTTTCAGTCCGTACCCGGCTGGCTCCAAGGCAGAGTGGCACATGGCAGAGGGCAACAGTTCATGGCGGCGGAAGGCAGCAAAAACAGCAAGAGCAAAAGGGAGGAGTGTGAGCACAAGAGAGAGAGAGAGCAAGCCTCTTTCCCTCCCTTATATTACATGCAGGCTCCCCGCCCCAGGGTGGGTGTAGCACTCACGCCCATAATCCCAGCATTAGACCAGGAATCAGTCATAAACTCTAGAAGCCCGCCTCCATGACTGCATGAGGCTTTGGGGGGACATTGAGAGACACAAACCATAACACTTATTTTCATTGATTGACCAAATTTAAGTGTGTGAACTTTGTTGTATAACCAAAAAAGCCTTTCTGTGAGTGGCTTATCTGGAACGTTTCTTTTTTCCTTCCTTGAATTAAAACACAAACCCCATACAATACTTAGACTTGCAGGTACTTCATATAAATAATAAAAGTTGGATGTATAGAAACAGTTAAATTTTGATTATGCGAGAGAAACTTGTGAGGTGACAATTCAGAACATTCTGATTGACAGCAGTTTTTGTCTTTCTCAATTGGCTTTCATTTAATTAAATTAGAGGAAACTCAAGTCAGAAATTAAATATTCAGACTCCATTGATAAGGTTTTCTCTTAGTCTCTAAATAAAGTAGGCTATGGGGAGAGGATTGTCTTGTTACATAGATGGTATGGTATGTATTTGAGGTTAATTTTAGACTTAGCCTTAAAGACAAATTAAGTGGTTTTCTTTTGTGTTTTAAGTTTTGATGTGTCACTTGTGTTTATAGAATGCCCCCCCCAAACAGACTGTCAGGGGGAAAAGACTTCTGTAGCTATGATTGTCTAGAATTTGTTGGGAATGTAAGAGAAATCCCCACCTAGTGACTTTATAAATAACTTACAGTCCTTCATTGATGGAGACCACCTAAATTTTGGGGAACATAGCCATCTTTCCTGACAAACTTGATCTTAGCCAGAAGGGCTTGTCTTTCCTTGTACACTGGTTTCCAGGTTAGCAGCCTGGCTGGCGGCCGGGCGGCAGAGTTCCTGGGAGGATGCGCCCACAGCCTGAGGGTTACAGAACCTGCAGTAGAGACGCCTGTCATAGTGATGGTCTGGTATCATTGCTTGCCTGTCGGTGTTTGACATAAGACAATTGCAAGAAGTTCTTAAAAATCTTTAATCAAGTGAAGATTTTTTTTTCTGCTTTCAGATGTAAGATGATAGTAGTTAAAAATAAGAGATAGAACAATTTCTCCCAACCCTTTTTTTTTTACCCTACTCTAGAGAGAATCCCCGAATACCTTGACGTGTTTATAGGAGGCATGCTAGAGAAAAACAGATTTATTTATAGAACAGCTTGAGGACTGTGATGTCCAGGTATACCCAGAAAGACTATGAATATTAAGAAATTGATTGACCCAGTGGCATTTACAGTCTGTGACAAGGCTTTGATGAAAGGACTGGTGAAGATGGAGATTGTCAGTTCTTTTGTGTGCCTCCGGGAAGCTTTTTTTTTTTTTTTTTTTTTTGGATACTAGGGAGTGAAACCAGGGCCTCAAACATGCTCTCCCACTGAACTACATCCCCACCCCTTAATTTTTTTTTTTTTAATATAAGAATGAAGAACTAGATGTGGTGACACACACCTGTAATCCCAGCAAGAGACTGAGGCAGGAGGATCGCTGTGAGTTCGAGAGCAGCCTGGGCTACATAGTGAGTTCAAGGCCAGCCTGAACCATATACCAAGATCCTGTCTCAAAAAACAAAACAAAAAAAGAAGAAAACTTAGTGTTAGCCATAGGTTCCAACAACACCAACACCCTTTAAAAATAGCTCTTTAGTATAATTTATCATGCTTAATGATGAGCAGGATGTGGTAGTACACACCTGTAATCCCAGCATTCTGGAAGGCTGAGGCAGGAGGATGGCAAGTTAGAGCCCATCCTGGGGAACTTAGTGACTTAGCTAGATTCTGTCCCAAAATAAATAATAAAAAGGTCTGGGGACATAGCTCAGTGTAAAGGGCCCTGGTTCAGTTCCCAGTAAAACACACACACACACAAACACACATGCACACACACACACACACACACACACACACACACACAAAAGAAGTTTTCTAAATGTTATTTGAATTTATTTATATAGTCAGAACAATTTTGAAAAAGAACAAAGTAGGAGTACTTACTAAGTACTCAAGATGGAATCTGGGACAGCTAATCTTGATTGTCATCTTGATTGGTAGAAAGTAGAAGCACACTTCTAGGTGCGTCCACATGGTCAGGGATGCGTGACCTTCCAGACTGTATCCGGTGCCTGTTGCTCTTTCCCTGGCTCTCTGCTTCCCGATGCCGAGTTGAGCACCTGTCCTGCACTGTGCCCTTCCTGGTGATGTTCATGCTTTGGAGCCAGTGAGCATGGGCGGAACTGTGAGCTAAGTTAAGCCTCCCCTCCTGCAGATGTGGGGAGTTTTGTCCCAGTAACAGAAACGCTGACCAATACAGCGCTGGGAAAAGGGTCAACAGAACAGTGCAGCAACATAGGCTAGAAATGCACCCATGCAGAGAATCAGCAGAATTGTGTGTGTGTGTGTGTGTGTGTGCGTGCGCGTGCTTGTGCTGGATAAAGCAGCAGTGGCACTGCAGTGGAAAAGAGTAACCTTTTTACAACTAATGTTAGGATGGTTGGACATTCATATGAGGGGAAGAAAGAGAACTTTGACCCATACTTAATATACCTTAAATAAAAATGAAAATGCACCCCCAGTTACCACCAAAAAAAAAAAAAAATTATAGACTTAAATTTGAAGCCATAAAACTTCCAGGAAAAAATTAGGATATAGTCTTTGTGATGCTGATTAGGCAAAGATTTCTTAGAGATAACACCAAAAGTATAGTTTAAAAGTAGAAAAAATTAATAAAGTAAACTTTCTTAAATAAAACTTTTTACTCTGGAAAAGACTAAAGGGAAAGTAGAGACAAGCAGCTGGGAGTAAATATTTGCAAATCATGTATCTGACAAGTTGCATCCAAGTTAGCATAAAAACTCAGCATTAAGAAAACAACCCAGAGTTCAATCCCAATACCAAAACAAAACAAAACAAAACAAAACAAAACAGATTTGAACAACCACTTCACCAAAAAGGCATACAGATAATAAATACTGTATATGCTTGAAAAGAAATGATGCTCAATGTCAGTAGTCTTTAGGTAAATGCAAATTAAAAGTCCAACTAAGTACCAATGTGTAACTATTAGACTGTCTCAGAGCAAATGATGAAGACAGTTACAGTGGTCGCTTTAATAAGTGCTTATCCTGTCAGGTCCGGGTCCTGGTCCTCGGTGCTACATGCATTTGCTCAGTTGATCTTCCCAGTAACCCTGTGAGGTGAGGCTGTCATTATTGCATTCTCAGACATAGGCCTTCAGGCTTGGCTACCATAAGTTGGCTGTGGTGACTTTACACAGCTGTGAAGGAAAATACTATCTCAGAGCTACCCGGACACTTGATACTGCACCATATTCTTGGTTCATTTGCTTGCAGGGCTGTTAAGTTCGTGTTGGTCATTATTTGCCTTTTGAAACCTGGGTGATAGAATGAGGAAAAAATTTTTAACAAATTACTACCAATTTCTCTTTCTCAGATAGATACGCTCATAAAAATAAAAATTTCTGCCTGTTATGAAACAATAGTGTTTTGATTTCTGTCCCTGCCAACCCTGGTTTTCAAGCTCTGCCCTCTAGAATAGTAAGGAAAGTATCTCCAGAAAAACATGTGCTCCGCCCGGTAGCCAGACACCGTTCAGGTGGGGATGAAACCAGTTCTAGCTGGGACCAAAGCAACTACATGGTGCTGTTAGTGCTTTTTATTAGCCATAAAACCTCATAGATGTGCCTATCGCTTGATATCTGTGCTGTCATTTTCCCACTGACTCTTTTGGCAAAAGAGGAATACCAGCCCTGGGAGGGTAGCCTGCAGTGTCAGGTTTGATCGATAGCAATCCACCATATCATTTAAAAAGGCACCAAATATTTTTATCCTGTAAGGGAGAGCCTCATTTGGGACTTCAATGACAGTAGTGATAAAAAATCAGATGCCTAAAATTTTAATAGCAATAAAGGTCAGAAGCTATACCATCCTGTGCTTTTAGCCATCAAAAATCAAATATTTAATTTTTTAAGTGTTAGAAATGTAAGGTTTTCACCTTTCAGTTCACATAAACTGAAGCTACTGTTGCTATAGCAATGCTTTTCCACCTACATAAAATTAGAGTCGCAGACATTTTTTTCTTAAATACAGTTTTTAAAACTACAGAATTAATCAGCATAGGCATCGTAGCCCGGACGTAACTCTTCAGATGGGAGAAAAATGATTTGTTTTTCATAACTTCATGAGTAGAAAGCGTGAAAACTCAACTACAAGTCTAATTTGATTTATGCAAATAACTCATTTAATACTGGAGTTGAAAAATTAAAATAACATTTTTAAAAAGCATGATACTCTGACAACAAGAAACTTAATAGCAGTAGGCTCTTAAACAGGCTTTATTGTTTGTTTCTGCTCATCTACTCATAAAATGATTATCAGAAAATTACATCAAAAATATAAATTAGGCTGGGTGCAATGGCTCATGCCTGTGATCCCAGCATTCTTGGAGGCTGAGGCAGAAGGATTCTTGTGAGTTTGAGGCCAGCCTGTACTACGTAGGAGACCCTGTCTCAAAAAACCAAAGAATTAGGGCCGGTGAGATGGCTCAGCGGCTTAAGCGCCTGCCCGGCAAGCGTGAGGGCCCGAGTTCGACTCCCGGAACCCACATACGAAAAGGGGGCCGGTGATATCGCTCAATGGCACGGGCGCCTGCTGGCGCGCGAGGTCCTGAGGTCGACCCCCCGGTACCCACAAAAAAAAAAAAAAAAAAAAACCAAAGAATTAGAAAACAAGCAATTCATTCAGCTCAGGTGAACATCAACTAGTCTTTAGAACTATTTTGTAGTAAGAGAAATTTTACTTGACTATGTAAGCACTTTAAAATATTTGGTTCCCTATAAGAAAATAATGAACAATTCAATAGAAAATGTAGTTACGATAGAAAGGGTGAAAGTTGCTACAAAAAACAGAAATGACCAATTAAAAGAAAAGGCCAGCTGGAGACATATCTTATTCACCTATTGGATTGGCGGATCTAAGTCTATATACCCCATATGAGTGAGGCACAGGGAAATACTCTTTCACCACTGGTGGCTATGTAACTGATGAAAGTAGTCAGTGTATAATTTTATGTACCATCGATTTTATATACCTACGGATTTGTCCTACAAATAAATAGTATTGATATCAGGCTTTATAAAGATGGACCAGATGGTCTTCAAAGTGTTTTTTATGCATGTGTGCACAGACACATGTTAGCAAAAACTGGAAATTGCCCAAGCATCTTTCAGTAATGAACTAGGTATATATAAATTATAGAACAGTAGGATACACGCAGCAATTGGTCTATATGTGCTATGATCCAAAATTGATTAAGAGGGGGGAAAAAGCACATTTTTATAGCAGTTTATATACTAAAAAAGATGTACGTACTTATGCTTTTCTATTTAAAAATTCTGGTAGGACAAAAGATTATTTATGTGTTTTACTGGGTTTTGATGAGAAATCTCCAAGATGGAGAGCGATTTTCCTTTTCACTTTGAATCCTCTATTTTGTGGAAAAAATTTAAACATCTACACTATGCATTGTTAAAAACCATTTTGCTTAGTAACTGCAACTAAGGAAGTCTTTTATCTTGAAATAACTTTAAAAAGCTTGTTTTTGATTTCTTTATAATTTAATTTCTCAGAGAAAGATTTGGTTCCAAGATTCATTTAAAGAGTATTGCGATTCAGCCAACAGAGTTTCAATCAGTAGGATTGTACCCCACTGACCTCACACCTACCTCTGTGCCTAAGCAAAATGTATGTCAGAAGCCATAAAGATGGTCATGTTGTTTAATTCTGTAATTCCATTTCTTTTTCTAGGTTAAGGATATTAAATCAATCTTAATAGTAGAAAATGAATATAATACAAATGATTAGTAATTGGCTTCTGTTGATATAACAGAACAGAATTTCATGTAACTTTTTTTTTCTTTCTTTCTTGAATGTCCATTCTCATTATTAACAGAGAATGTGAACAGGTGCTAGAGAGGGTTAAAGGTATGTACCTTGATGTAAACTTGGGTGCAGGAAAGAGAACTGAAGATGGTATCACTTCTCTTTTAAGATGTGTTGGTTTTTTAAATTAATTTACACATTTATTTTATTTTATTTATTTATTTTTTTTTTTTGTGGGTACCGGGGGGTCGACCTCAGGACCTCGCGTGCCAACAGGCACCCCTGCCGCTGAGCGATATCACCGGCCCCTTTTTCGTATGTGGGTTCCGGGATTCGAACTCGGGCCGTTGCACTTGCAAGGCAGGCGCTTATGCCACTGAGCCATCTCACCGGCCCCTACACATTTATTTTAATTAAGAATAAAAACTATACACTTACCATACACATGTTTTGTAGTAGTATGCATTATGGAATGACTAGGTCAAGTTAATTAACATGCTTTCTCACAGTTTTTTTGCAATGAAAATACTAAGCTGTTTTTACATTGTCATTAACTATTTATGAAGTATATATGTATGCATTTTTCAGTGTTGGGCCTTTGCACGAAGCCACATCCTCGGCCCTTTAAAAAAATTTTTTTTAATTTATTTTGAGACAGAATCTCACTAAGTTGCCCAGGCTGGGGTCAAACTTAACAGTTTTCCTGCCACAGCCTTCTAGAGTGCTAGAATTGTGAAGCTTTTAAAATTATTGAATACAAGTACTGTGAAGGTACAACTCATAAAAAGATTTACCAACCAGAGTTAAATAAACAAACATTCAATACAGAATACTACCAGGCATCACAATAATGGCAGCATCAAAGCGAACGCTTGGCTGAGAGGTGCTAGAGCGCTGGGACTGTAGTCGAGTGCCACCACACCAGCTGCCATATCTCATTTTAAGTTTATAGTTGAGAATAATCGGACCTGTGCTGTGTAACAGTTACATACTTTTATAAGTTATAGGTATATTTGTAATTCTAAGAATAATTAATAATCATGATTTCTCTACTCAAAAGTGCGTACTCTGCCTCTCTAGTGGTAAGAACATTTGCTGACCTCGTTAATTTCTGTGCTGCTGATTGGTTCCTCTGTGACTGATGGCACACCTTGGGGTTCACTGCCCAGTTACAAGCTGTAGCTTTGAAAGTGAGCTCATTGCTCCTCATGCCATGGAGGCTGTGAAGTTGTGTCGCGTCGCTGGAACCCAGCACTCAGCCTCCAGGCTCCCGATGGGCTGTGATGAGGACTCTGAGCTGTAGAACATTCACCCCACCTGGGGTGGAGCCCCCCACCAGGAGTCTCCGCGGTCCATTACTCCAGGGTGATGCCTCCAGTATTATCATTTCCTTTATGTGCTGTGACTTGAAAGAAATTGAGGAACCACTACCAGGAAACCGCATATTTATTTCTATAAATGAGTGCAACACAGAAATTGATTTTTTTTTTTTTTTTTGTGGGTACCGGGGGGACGACCTCAGGACCTCGCGCGCCAGCAGGCGCCCGTGCCACTGAGCGATATCACCGGCCCCTTTTTCGTATGTGGGATCCGGGAGTCGAACTCGGGCCTTCGCGCTTGCAAGGCAGGCGCTTAAGCCGCTGAGCCGTCTCACCGGCCCCAGAAATTGATTTTTACTTGTATATTACATTTTGTTCAGAATTCATTTTTCCCTAGGTAAATTTAACTGCAATAGTGTAAACATCAAACTGATCCCATTAGAGACAGTGTATTCAGGGATTATTGAACCTTAGGGCAACAATTTTTTTTGTTTGTTTGTTTGTGTTTTTGTTTTTTGAGATGGGTCTCACTATGTAGTGCAGGCTGGCCTTGAATTCGCTTATGTAGCCCAGGCTGGCCACAAACTCACGGTAATCCTCCTGCCTCAACCTCCAGAGTGCTGGGATTGCAGGCGGGCACCACCACACCTGGCTAACAACTTATTTTTATAGAAAAGAAAGGAAACCAGAGCCCCAAGAGACAGGAATGGACAGGCACAGCCATAGTTTCCAAGTGGGTGGTTCATTTTATTCTTAATTTTCAGGATTGCCATAATGAAATAGAATATGATGGTGCTGTGCAAAGGTAGAAGGAGAATTAGTAGTCAGTGGCTTTTGGAGCCTGCTCACTTGTGTATAGCAAGAGTTCCAGGGTCTTCTGGGTAATGTGGATCTGTGTGGGCCCAAAAGCAGCTAAGAGGACTAAGATTGCACTCTGGACTTCCTCCCTCGCTCCCTCCCTTCACGCGGTGTTAGTTTCCTCATCTCTATAAAGCAGTTATGGGTTAAACTGCCTGTGAATTGCTTTAAAGAAAACAAAAATTATTTACAGTGACTGGTGTGAGCTATTGTATATGTTAGTGTAATTGTGCAAATTACAGATTTTGAAATCTGCAAATCTGTGTGTGTCTTTGTTCTATTTGGGAATAGAAACCAAACGCTTAGGATAAGGAAGGGAATTTATTACATTTGTGTTAATTTCAGACCCACATTGCCTCTTTCAGAAATTCTTATGACTCATATATGATTACATTACAAGGCATTTAATTCCTTTGCAGAAATGAGTTTTTCAAGTGCAGTTTTGAAAAATGTTTTATAACTACAATATTCCTGAATGCTTTTTCATTGTTTTTGATCTATGCATTATTGTTAAGACCTCCATTTAACAATATTTTATATAGATAATTTATATCATTTATATACATAACAGAAGAAATTATTGTAATAATAACATCATCTCAGTTTTGTAAATTTATCCATATGGTTAAAGACTGGAGAGGAACCTGAAAAGCAATTAAAAGAAGGAAATGTTAGTTAAATACAAATTTTTTGAAAGACAAATTTTTCTCTGGCATGTGGGCAAGAGGTGGGCTTGTTACAGTAGTCAGAAAAGAACTCAGAATAGTGACAACATTTTGTGTGAAAGAAAAAAACTGAGAATGGAGAAGAAGGCACATGATCAATTTTATATGAAAATGTGGCTTTGTTTATGTGGACCATACCCCCACAACACACACACGCACAGTTAATGTTATATGCTTAGTTTTATGCCTTATGCCAGGGTGCAGTACGGCAGTGAGCTCTTGAGAGCACAGTGCTGCTTTGAGATTTATTACGTGTATCTGCTGTTTGAGTCCAAAAGGGCTTAACAGCTGAATATAGACTTTAAATCGCTGTTGGGATTTAAATTTTACTGTGGGAGAGTAGGTCATTTGACAGCAGTCAAGGGCATTTTCATTCCCCAGGCTCTTCTGCCAGCGCGGCAGAAAGCTCCGCCCTCCGCCCCCCGCCCTCCGCCCGTGGGGCTCCTCTCAGGACTCCAGAGCACATCTGAATCTGGGCTGCTTTACTCCGAAAATAGTGCAACCGAGGGATTTGTGGTATAGACTACCAGGAGGTGAGTTTTACACTGGCGACAAACACGTTGGGAACAGTTTTGTTAGATACGAAGGATTAGAGGTATATTAGAATTTAACTTGTGTTACTACTTTTCATGTGCAAAGAATTTTACACCTGAAAGTATATTTTAGAAATTTACCAATACGGGGACTGTACATTTTGGGGGAGAAAAGGATAGTGTTTGTTGCACATTGTCGACGACACAGACAATATAATCATGATTTAAAATATGTTTATAAGTGTTGTTTAAAATCAAAGATTCCACACCCAGGACAGGCCGGGTATCAGGTGCGCGGGCGCACACACGCCTTTGGCGGGCGAACCTAAGGGAACCTGCGAGACCCAGGACAGCCTGTCCCGGGAGCGCGGAGTAGTCAGCGGGACCAGCATCGTGGAAGCGTCTGAGCAGCAGCGAGGAGCCAGCAGCTGGGGTCTGGAGGACTCCACCGATAGAAGACCAGTCCCGGCCCCACAACCAGAGGCGAAGACCAGCTCCATACCCAGCACATTTCTGGGATTAAACATGGACACTAGCACAGAACTGTAAACACCAGAGGTATTTTACTTTTATTCTCCCTTGTTTGTCTGATTGGCTATCCCTTTCCTGTCTGGTTGGAAGCCGTCTTGTTTTGTATTTCGTGAACTTTTTTTTTCCCCTCTCTCCTCTCTTTCTCGGGTCTACTTTTTTTTCTTGTTTTCTTTTTTTCTTTTCTTCCTTTTCTGTTCTCCTGTTTCTTCCTTCTTTTTTTCATTGTTTAGGCTTCTTACCTTTTTCCTTTTTTTCTATTGATCCTCTTCTCTCTTTCCTCAGCTGCTTTTTGAATTTTAAACTTTCAACTGAGTAAACATTCTCTTCCCTTTCTGATGACTCCTGCCCATTCTATTTCATTCTTTCCCTCCTGTGTCCTCCCGTTTCCCAAAACTCAGGTGATCATCCCTTTACCTCCAGCCTTGACTCTATTTGACCTCATTCATCACTTTAGCCTGTCCCCTACCCATCTTAACCCCTCCACCCCCTGCAGAAGGGAAAACCACTCCAAGGGGAAAATCACTGCATACAAGTACATGATATATGATTGCTTTTGTTATATAACTTTAGAGTTTGCTTCTGTGGTTGGAGGTAGCAGGTTAATGGTTACCATAGTTTGTCAGTAGTTAAGCTGTACTTGAAACTATTGTTATTACCAGCTGTACTACTTTAACCAGGATATCATACATGTTATAATCAGTTCTTCTCCCCTGTATGATAACACTGTGATTGTATGGGGTCATAATCACCACCACAGCCCAGTACCAATGGATTGGGTGCTGAGCCAAATATTAACTTTGCATCCTTTACAAATTGGGAAGGTAGGTTCTCGGGCTAGCTATAAAGAACCACCTACATCTAGAGGACATTGCTGAAGAACAGACATCTCCTAGAGAAGCCTCAGTACCAGTGATAAAGCTATCATGAGAAATCGGCTAGTATCAACCTAGAAAACAAAATAAAATAAAAAAGAAAAAATAGAAAATCACAAGATGCAGAAGCAAAATGCAACGCCAGATCCCCAGCCCACCCAGGACAAGCCTGGAACACAATGAGATAGACGAAATTGGAAATCAAACACTGGAACTTTCAGAAATGATAGCAACAGAAATTAAAAAACAAGTGGAAAAGGCTATAGAGAAAATAATCTCTCAGGTACAAAAAGAAATGATGCTTAAAATCAAAGATATTAGAGAAGACACAGATAAAAGAATAGATGGGCTTAGAAAAATGATGGAAACAAAAAATGCCCAACATAGGAAAGAAATGGAATCCATGAAACAGATCCCAACCTAAATCCAAGAGATTAAAACCTCCATTGAAAGTATACGCAACAGAGTGAATGGAGAGGATAGAATGTCAGATCTTGAAGATAGAATTGCAGCCAGTGATCATAAAAAGAAAGATATCTTAAAAATAGCAACAGACCATGAAAAATCAATCCAACACCTACAAGATGATGCAAAGAATAATAACATAGCATTGATTGGGGTCAGTGAGAAAGCTGGAGACAGCACAAATGCCATCAAAAAACTCTTCACAGAAATAATGGCAGAAAACTTCCCAAGTGAGGATAAAGTGTTTGACATACGAATAAATAAAGCATGTAGAACTCCAGCCATCACCAAAATAAAACTACACCAAGACATGTAATAATCAAGGTTCCAGAAATTCAGCACAATAACAATATTAAAAGCTGTTAGAAAAAAGAAACAGATCACCTATAAAGAAAAGCCCATCAGAATCATGGCAGACTTCTCAAGACAAACCCTCAAGTCTAGAAGAGATGGAGTGAAGTATTTCAAGTCCTGAAAGAAAATAACTTCCAACCCAGACTGATGTACCCTGCAAAACTACCTTTCAATATTAATGGAGAAATAAGATACTTCCATGAAAACAAGTAAAGAAATACATGACCACCAAACCAACCCTACAAAGAATACTGGAAGATATTCTAGACAGAGATGAAAATGTCCATAATTCCAAGAACAACAACAGAAAGAAACCACCGGACAGGGTAAGCAAGTAAACAGAGGGGAAAGGCAGGGAACCAACAGCAGGAAAATATCATGACAGAGATAAGCCAATACGTATCAGTTACAACCATCAATGTAAATGGCCTCAATTCACCAATCAAAGAAACAGACTGGCAGAATGGACCAAGAAACAAGACCCAACAATATGCTGTATACAAGAAACACATTTAACTCAAAAAGAAATTCATAGACTGAAAGTTGAAGGATGGAAAACAATCTTCCATGCAACAGGAACCCAGAAAAAAGCAGGGGTAACTATTATGTTTGCAGACAATGAGAACCTCAAACCAAGAATGATCAAAAGAGATAAAGAAGGTCAGTACATACTGTTTAGGGGAAAACTTCAAGAGGAAGAGATAACAGTCATAAATATGTATGCACCAAATACAGGAGTACCCAACTATATAAGACAATTATTAAGAGACATGAAAAATCAAATAAGCAATAACACAATTGTAACAGGAGACCTTAATACCCCATTGTCACAAAGAGATAGATCAACTATACAAAAAATCAGCAAAGAAATATCAGAACTGAACCAAGACTGCAAACAAATGGACTTAGTAGATGTTTTCAGAGTGTTCCACCCAACATCATCAGAATACACATTTTTCTCAGCTGCACATGGGATGTTCTCTAAAATAGGCCACATACTAGCCCACAGAACATGCTTAAATAAATGCAAAGGAATTGAAATTATCCCATGCCTATTATCTGACCATAGTGCAATGAAATTGGAAATTAATGGCAAAAAAACCCACAAGAACTCCATAAACACATGGAAATTAACACCCTCCTAAAAAACCAATGGGTCACAGATGAAGTTAAAGAAAAAATTAATATCTCCAACTAAATGAGAAAGCAGATGCAACATACTGGAACTTATGGGATACAAGGAAAGCAGTCCTAAGAGGGAAATTTATAGCGGTGAATTCTCTTACCAGGAAAACAGAATGAGCACAAATAACCTAATGTTTCACCTCAAGCTTCTAGAAAAAGAAGAATAAGACAAGCCCAAAGTCCAAACAAGGGAGGAAATTATAAAGATCAGAGCAGAAATTAACGCAGTGGAGACTAAGAAAACAATACAAAGAATTAATGAATCGAAGTGTTGGTTCTTTGAAAGAATAAATAAAATTGATAAAACCTTAGCCAACCTTATGAAAAAAAAAGGAAAGAAAAGGCTCAGATTCATGCATTGAGGAATGAAAAGGGTGAAATCACTACAGATCCTGTGGAAATTCAGAAGATCATCAATACCTACTTCAAAAATCTTTCATAGGATGGAAAACACAGAAGAAATGGACACATTCCTAGATATGTATGAATTAGCAAAGTAGAATCAAGAAGATATAAAAATTCTGAATAACCCAATATTAGTTAATGAGATTGAAAGGGTAATTAAAAACTTACCAACAAAGAAAAGCCTAGGTCCTGATGGATTCACTGCTGAATTCTACAAGAAATTTAGAGAAGATTTGATGCCAATACTCCTCAGACTCTTTAATGAAATTAAAGGGAAACAATACTCCCTAACTCATTCCTGGAGGCAGGTATTACCCTGATACCAAAACCAGAGAAAGACCCAACCAAGAAAGAGAACTACAGGCCAATCTCCCTAATGAACATAGATGCAAAAATCCTCAATAAGATACTAGCAAACAGAATGCAGCAAATCAAGAAGATGATACACCATGATCAAGTGGGATTCATCCCAGGAATGCAGGGATGGTTTGACATATGCAAATCAATAAATGTAATACACCATATCAACAGAGCCAAAGACAAAAATCACAAGATCCTCTCAATAGAAGCAGAAAAAAGCTTTTGACAAAATCCAACACTCATTCATGGTAAAAACCCTACAGAAAATCTGAATAGATGGTCTTTACCTCAATCTGATAAAAGCCATTTATGACAAACCAACAGCCAACATCATACTAAATGGACAAAAACTGAAAGCATTCACTTTAAGATCAGAAACATAACAAAGATGTGCACTATCAACACTCGTATTCAATACAGTTCTGGAAACATTAGCCAGAGCAATTAGAGAGAGAAAGAAAAGGAATAAGGATAGGAAAGGAAGAGGTTAAATTATCATCATTCACAGATGACATGATACTCTACGTAGAAGACCCCAAAAACTCCACCAGAAGACTTCTAGATTTAATAACCAAATTCAGTAGTGTAGCTAGATACAAAGTCAGCACTCAAACATCAATAGCATTTCTATTCACAAATAACAAACTCACTGAGAGAGAAATTAGGGAAACCACACCCTTCACAATAGCATCCAAAAAAATGAAATAGGAATCAATCTAATGAAGTGAAAGTTCTACACATTGAAAATTATAGTACTCTGAAAAAGGAGATCAAAGGGGATATCAGAAAATGGAAAGATATCCCTTGCTCATGGATAGGAAGAACCAACATAGTGAAAATGGCCATACTCCCAAAATTGTTATATAGATTTAATGCAATCCTGATCTAAGTACTATTAGCATATCTCACAGAACTAGAGAAAACATTCCTAAAATTCATTTGGAACCGGAAGGACCTAGAATAGCAAAATCAATTCTGGGTAACAAAGGCAAGGCAGGAGGCATCATAATCCCTGAGTTGAAATTATACTACAAAGCTACTGTGATAAAATCAGCATGGTACTGGCAAAAAGACAGACCAGAGGATGAGTGGAACAGATGAGAAGATGCAGGCACAACTACAAAAAACACACAGCCACCTTATCTTTGACAAAGGGGCCAAACATGTTCACTGGAAGAAAGATAGCCTCTTTAATAAGTGGTGCTGGAAAAACTGGCTGTCTACATGCCAAAGACTAAACCTAGACCCATGTCTATCACCATGCACTAAAGTCAAAATGGATCAAAGATCTAAATATTAAAACAGAAACACCAAATCTACTGGAAGAGAAAGGAGGTAGAAATCTTGAAGATGTAGGGGTAGGCGGAGACTTCATGAACAAAATCCAAACTGAATGGGAAATACTCCAAAGAATCAACAACTGGGATCTCATCTTATTAAAAAGCTTTTGCACATCAAAAGAAACCACCAACAGAGTGAAAAGAAAACCCACAGAGTGGGAAAAAATTTTAGCCAACTGTCCCTCAGACAAAGGACTTCTATCTAGAACATATGAGGAATTGAAAAAAATCAGGCCCTCCAAATTCAAAGATCCAATTCAAAACTGGGCATCTGAGATGAATACACACTTCTCAGATGAAGAAATACAAATGGCAAATAAATATATGAAAAAATGTTCAACATCATTGGTCATTCAAGAAATGCAAATTAAAACAACACTGAAATTCCATCTCACTCCAGAAAGAATGCCTATCATCAAGAAAGCAACCAATAACAAATGCTGGTGGAATTGTGGGGGAAAAGGAACCCTTCTGCACTGTTGGTGGGAGTGTAGACTGATAAAACCACTGTGGAAATCAGTGTGGAGGTTCCTCAAAAAACTAGGATTAGAGTTCCCATTCCACCCAGCTATTCTGCTTCTATGTAACTTCCCAGAAGAATTAAAAACATCATACCACAGTGATGTACATGCACCCATGTTTATAGCAGCACAATTTGTATTAGCTAAATTTTGGAAACAACTGAAATGCATATCAACTGAGGAATGGATAAAAAAGATGTGGTATTTTTATACAATGGAGTACTACTCAACTATAAAGAAGGATAAACTCGAGACTTTCGTAGGTAGATGGATGCAACTTGAGACCATACTGATAAGTGAAATAAATCAGTCTTGCATGTGTAAACATCGTATTGTTTCCCTAGTATAAGAAGCTGAAAGAGTACATAAGATCCCAAATGTAAAGTAGATATAAGAAAATGGGAAAGAAAGATAAACTGGAATGGGAGAAAGGAGAAAAGGAAGGGAAAAGGAAAAGTATATACATATTTGTATATATATATATATATATATATATATATATATATATATATACACAAGATAGTTAAGATAGCTATACTACTAATTTCTATTAGTTCATTGAAAAGAAAGGTTTGTGCTTATATCATTTGATCAGTTTTTCATGCCTATATCTTATAATCTGAGCAACTACTTTGAAGATAACAATAAGCAATGTACTAACCATTGTTACTCTATTTTGTTTTGAAATTTTATATTGTTTTTATTGTTTTTCTGTTTTTTTTTTTTTTTTTTGTGGGTACCAGGGGGACGACCTCAGGACCTCGCGCGCCAACAGGCACCCGTGCCACTGAGCGATATCACCGGCCCCTTTTTCGTATGTGGGTTCCGGGAGTCGAACTCGGGCCCTCGCACTTGCAAGGCAGGCGCTTACGCCGCTGAGCCATCTCACCGGCCCTGTTTTTCTGTTTAAAAAAAAATAAAATCAAAGATTCATTATAGAAGTAATATGCATTATGTATCTTTGAAATACAGTGTATTCTTTTATATTCCACTTTTTATGTTTCACACATATAGGCAGATAATTGAAAGAACATTATGAAAATCCAATTATCTTATAATTATTTTAAAAATTAAATGTATCAATATTCTACAAAATAGCAGATTGAAAAGAACACTCTCTTCGTTAGTAAAGTTTTTCTATTTGAGGTGACCTGAACTAGTGATAACAAAAATAGAAGATTGTAGAATATTTGAAAGTCACTGACCACTCTATGCACTATAATAGAATGAGGCTTAGATTGTGCAACTTAAATTTCGCACAAAGCTAAGACTGTTACAGAAGAATGTGATCAAGTGAAGTAAAACAATAATATGGTGTTGTCTTTTAAAGATATTTGAAGTTGAGTGTGGTAGCACATGCCTGCAATCCCAGTACTCAGGAGGCTGAGGCAGGAGGACTGCCGCGAATTTGAGCCCAGCCTGAGCTACATAGTGAGTTCAAGGCCAGCCTGAACTACATAGCAAGACCCTGTCTCAAAAAACGAAACACACACATATATATATATATTTATATTTATATTTATACTTTTATATATTTATATATATTATTTATATATTATATATATTTGAAATTTTTTGTCAAAGGAAAAACAACAATTTTATAATATTGAAATAAAGACCTAAAATGCATCTAAGTCAATATAATAAAAGATCATACAAAAACATTGTCAACATTGTTATTTTTATGTTTTAAAAAGCCTTTAGGGGGCCGGTGAGATGGCTCAGCGGCATAAGCGCCTGCCTTGCAAGCGCAAGGGCCCGAGTTCGACTCCGGGATCCCACATACGAAAAAGGGGCCGGTGATATCGCTCAGTGGCATGGGTGCCTGTTGGCGCACGAGGTCCTGAGGTCGACCCCCCGGTACCCACAAAAAATAAAAAAATAAAATAAAAATAAAAAGCCTTTAGGGCCGGTGAGATGGCTCAGTGGCGTAAGCGCCTGACTTGCAAGCGCGAGGGCCCGAGTCGACTCCCGGAAGCCACATACGAAAAAGGGGCCAGTGATATCGCTCAGCGGCACGGGCGCCTGTTGACGCGCGAGGTCCTGAGGTCGACCCCCTGGTACCCACAAAAAATAAAAAAATTAAAAAAAATAAATAAAAAGCCTTTAAGGGCCAGTGATACAGCTCAGCAGCATAAGCGCCTGCCTGGCAAGCACGGGGTCCTGAGTTCAACTGCCGGTACCTGCATAAAAAAAAAAAAAAGATAAAAAGCCTTTAAAAGAACAATCTTAATTAATCAAATTAACAAACTAATTGAAGATAATTAAGGTAATTAAGTAGTGTCACTAGAAACCTGAGAGAAATGTAACGGTGTTAGTATTTTAATTGTAAATATGGATGAATGTGTGTTGTTTGTAAATGAGTACTAGTAGTTGGGAGACGAATGAAAAACAAAAAGATGTTTTTGTTAATTGGTTCTCAACTACATTCATTAGCTTAATCAAAAATAGAACTGAGTATTTATTATGTGTATAGGTGGGGGTACTCAAAGATGATTATTACTACATAGTCCTTGAGCACAAGGAACTTATAATTATGTAGGAAAATAAGACATATGCCAATAACAACAGTGTTTAAAAAGGGCATGCAGCTGGACACGGTGGCACACACCTGTAATCCCAGCACTCAGGAGGCTGAGGCAAGAGGATTGCCAAGAGTTCAAGACCAGCCCGGACTACATAGCAAGACCCTGTCTCAGAAACAACAAACAAACAAAAAAGGGGTCCACAGTGGTATTTCAGTGGGCTTTTGTTGACCTCTTCTGTTGGCACAGTAGCAGGAAGAGGGGTACTGGAGAACCTGGGGCTGGAAGGGCCGACCCAGCCGCAGAGTGCATCCTGGCAGTGCGCAGCCCAGTGAGTCAGGTCGCAATATCCAAGGGGATGTGGTGAATCTGTGCTTGAGAAAACATGTCTTACAAGTGTGATCTGGGGCTGGGGAGCTGGTTAGGAGGGAGAAAGGAAAAACGCTAAAAGGAGAGATGCTGATCGCTGGTGGATCTTCTGTACCATAGCAGTGGAGGGTGGGAGTTTGGTCCGTTTGGAAATGGAGCCATAGCCTGGCGCTGTGGAATGGGCCAGGCTCCTGGGGGAAGGGAGGTAACGATTAGTCACATTTGTGAGCAGCCAAGCAGACTGAGATTGAGGAAGAAAGCCACTTGTTGAGAAAGAACTGTAGTAAAAGTCAAGAATCTGGGTCCCTGCTACTCTTCTCAGCTGTACATGTGTTAATCCATTCGCTGCCTGAACCAATTCTGTGTGAAGGATACTATTATTTTTTCTCATTTTTCAGGGAAGGACACTTAGGCCACAGAAGTGAAGTAATTATTATAGATTATAAAGTAAGGAAGTAATGGGGCTAGAATTTAAACCTGGAGTGTCTAACCTCAAAGTCATGGCTTTTTTGAAAGCTACAGTGATACACACCATCTTCTTTGTTTTGTTTTTTTGGGAACCAGGAATCGAACTCAGGACCTCGCACTTGCCAGGCAGACGCCATGCCACTGAGCTATATCCCTGGCCCCACACCATCTCTTTAGCCTAACTGAAGCTAAGTGAAACTGGGCGAGACAAGGCTTTGTGGTGGGTGTGCTGTTTTTAAGAGGTGGATGAGACTTCATAGATGCACATTTTAAGTGAATATCATGGTACAACAAAGGATGAAGGCTTGAGACAATGCAGAGGAAAGTTTGGAGTTGAAGAGTACATTTGGAGGGGTTTGGTAGTACAGTACATGCACAGCAGTTGCAGGAGAAGGAAGGATAAGATGAGATTATTTTGAAGAAGCCAGTTTCCTTAAAAGAACTTAAGTGTACTTGATGTTATAGAGAGGATCTAGTGAAGGCTTTAGTGGGACTTTATGTGATTGGAACTGGTAGGAGGAAGTGAGTTAGAATAATTCTTTTATCTGGGTGATTTGTGCTTACTTTTAGCGTGGCCACAATGGCTATGGAAAGTAGAAATTGTACATAAGGTGTAATGATTCAGAGGTTGTTTGAATGGGGAAAGAGATGAGGAAAAGTTTCAAGCGACAGTAACTGGGAGGAAGATCTCACTGGGAGCAGGGCTGGGAGAAGTAGTGGCACGCACCTGACACTGAGAAGTCACTAGTGTCGTGTTCCCATGCCAAAGGCAGTGACCAGGGAGGCAATCATCAGTCCTGCATGACATTGGTATCAGGTGGGCAAATCCCAACTCTGAAGTTCAGCTACCATAGCTGTGTGGCCTCAAATAGGTTAACTTGATCTTTTAACTCCCAGTTTCCTTCCGCGGAAAGTACAATTAACAGTGTTACCTGCCTCAGCAATATGAGAGTCGGCTGAGTGTAGCTCAGTGTGTCAGTTTTCTGTTAGTTTCTCCTGTAAAAATCAGCAAAAGCTTGGTAGCTTAAAACAGCACAGATCTATTATCTTAGAGTTCTGTCGGTCCGAAGTCCAGCTGACATCTCACTGGGCTAAAACTAAGTGTGGGAAAGACTGTGTTCCTCTCTGGAGTCTCCAAGGCACAGTCCATTTCCTTGCCTTTTCCACCTTCTACCCTTCTTCCCCCAAAATAAGTCCTCGTCGGAAAATAATCAGCCTTGAGAACTAGAGATCACTGCCAGCCTCAGTGAGCCTGTCCTTGCCTTACCTGTCTTACAGAGGAGCCACCGAGCAAGGGAATAGTGATGGCCACTGAGGCACAGATAGGCTGGTGGGCCCAGTTTTCTAAGGCTGATTATTTTTCAGCTATTTTGGTAGATAGCTGGAAGAATGGTAGAAATTGCCCCATTCCTTAGTTTCTGATCTCCTTTCTCCATCTTCAAAGCTAGAAGCCAAGCATCTCTTCAACCTTTCTTCCATAGCCACATCTCCCTTTGATACCTCTGCCTCCCTGTTCCATTTCGAGGGATCCTTGTGGTTATTGCCAACCAAGATAATCCAGAATATGCTCACCATCCTGTCTTCCCATTGTGACTTAACCACAGCCACAAAGCCCTTTTGCCGTGTAAGGCAACTTTCACAGGTTCTGGGATTAAGGCTTGGACTTCTGGGGCCGGGTGGGTGGGTGGGATATTTTTCTGCCTGTTAATACAGTGCCAGGCAGTTAGCTAATATTTTGGTGATTACTAGTATTGTTGTCATGGTCGTCATTGTTAGCTGTTAATGATTGGACTATTCATCCTTAGCATTTCATCTGTAACATTAGTATCACAGAGCTGCTGAAAATTATCTTTTCGTTCAGGGCTCTACTGGATCTGGCTTGCAGAAATGCCAGACTAATGATATAAATAATTTTACCAAGTTTTTTTTTTTTTTTTTTTTGGTCTGTGTGTGTGTGTGGGTACCTGGGGTTGACCTCAGGACCTCGCGCGCCAGCAGGCGCCTGTGCCACTGAGCGATATCACCGGCCCCTTTTTTCGTATGTGGGTTCCGGGAGTCGAACTCGGGCCCTCGCGCTTGCCAGGCAGGTGCTTACGCCGCTGAGCTGTCTCACCGGCCCCCCAAGTTTAATTTTAAATGATACAGGTTGAACATCCCTAATCTGAACACTGGAAATCCAAAATGCTTGGGGGCGTGGGGGACCACTTTGAGGACAAATATGACACCCAAATTGCAGAGCATATCAGATTTGGGGTTTTGAGATAGGAATGGTCAGCTGGTAAAGTCTATGCAATAATCCAAATTCTAACATCTGAATACTGCTAGTCCCAAGCATTTGGTGTAAGCAATACTCAACCCGCATATTATTTTTTAGAAGCAGCCATAAAAGGAAAAAATGTGATTTTTTCCAGATATTTATATATGACAATTACAAGTCTGTCTTGTCATTAGAATATAAATTTATGCCATTTTATAGTGATTTGTAAATGAGAAGACTGGTAACAGTGTATAGTCTTCCAAGTGTATTTCCAGTATATCTTACTGAGAAATGATATATTATTTAATTTGATTTATATTTTATGATCTAAGTAGTTATTATTTTTAGCAGCAAATAGTTATATTAAAGGCTGCTAAAAAATGTATATTATTGGATTACTACTTTTTTTTTTCTTCAGGCTTTCTTATATACTATTTGAAACCCTGAAAATAACTCTCAAGCAGCAGTTGGTAGATGCACCTAAAATGTTAAATTTTTTGTTTGGCCAGATGAGGGCACTTTTTCTTTACATTTGTAGAGTTCGAGCTCCAAAGCAGATTTGTTTTTCCCTCTCCAAGCTGTTACTTTCTTCTCTCACTGCCAGTGAGACAGACAGTTTTGACACTTTTGATGTTTTGATTATGTTGTATTCTTACAGAATGATCTTACTCAGAAGGCAAAACTTCGGTTTCTTACAAAGTTTTGTGCATGAAAACTTAAAAATAAATGACAATTTCTATGAAACAAGGTTATTTTAAGAAAATAAATGTACAGGTGGGGGCCGGTGAGATGGCTTAGCGGCATAAGCGCCTGCCTGGCAAGCGCGAGGGCCCGAGTTCGACTCCCGGAACCCACATACGAAAAAGGGCCGGTGATATCATTCAGTGGCACGGGCGCCTGCTGGCGCGCGAGGGCCTGAGGTCGACCCCCGGTACCCACAAAAAAATAAAATAATAAAATAAAAAAAAATAATAGAGCAGTTGGAAAGTACTTAATACAGTATGAAGATTTGGGAGGGCATTGTCACATCCGCGGTCACTTAACACCCTTGAGTAATTACGTTAAGTTAGGGCGGTCACAGGGAGGGTGCTTATTTCTTTCTGGGCACTGCTCCTGCAGCGAATGTGGCTCCTGCCATGTACACAGTGATACTTACTTTGGTTTTAAGTAGAACAAGAAAGTTGGATTATAGTCCCATATAGATAACTTACAAACAGACCTGAATTTAGTATACCAAATTTATGTTTTCTGTAGTAACCAATATTCAACAAAATAATAGTATTGGCCTGGTGTGGTGGCACACACCTGTAATCCCAGAACTCAGGAGGCTGAGGCAGGAGGATCACCATGAGTTCGAGGCCAGTCTGGGCTACATAGCAAGTTCAAGACCAGCCTGACTACACAGTAAGTCCTTGTCTCCAAAAAATATATTATAATAATAATAATATCAATTTCTAATTGGTAGGAAAATGAGTAAAAAGTTGAGATCAAAATGGAGTCCAGTTCACATGCTATGGTAGTATCTTCGTGAAGCTGGTTCAGAGTCCTCAGCATGTGTTCTTTGCTTTATTCCCTTTTCAGAATATCATTTATGAATTTGTGCCCATCCCTTGAAGCACTGTATGCAAACTCAGCTTTCATCTACAAGATGTCTTTTTGGGAGCTGTAGGCAAAATCAGCCTCTTTCCATTTATTAGCAAGCATCTTTCCTTTCTCCCTCCCATTTGCGCAGAATTTTTATTTTATTCCTTCTAAATGCCTTAGGTGTTAAGTACCAAGTCAAGGAGAAACCGCATGCCATTCCTGCCCCCTGCTGGGTGAAAGCAACATTGCAAATAAGTAATTTTGAATCTAACCATTCTTGGCATCATATTTTCTTTTATTTCTACTGCATTTATTGGTGCACTGTCGAACATGTAATTATCATCTTCTGTATGCCAATCTTTATCAGTATTTTAAGGGTGCTTTTCCTACTGTAGTAGCATCCTGGCCTTTAGTGGCAATAAATAACAATGCGAGAGCTTACTAATGGGGTTCCCAGAGCGTGCTTTTGATACATCTAGATCTGACATTTGGGCTCCAGATTTAGGTAGCAAAGTGTTTTCTTTCTGCATGTAAAATTTCTGGAACCACTGAGCTTCAAATTGATTTTACACACAATGTATGAAAAACAAAGAAGTATTGTATCTTAGTTATTTTAAGCCACTTACAACAGCAGTAAAAGTTTAGTATCTCAGAGTCCCTGTGGGCCAGGGATTACGGAAGTGACCTAGTTGGGTGGCGCTGTCCCCGGTTCTCCCAGGAGTTGGTCAGGATGTTAGTCAGGGCTGCAGTCATCTGAAGACTCGATGGACCTGGTCTCCAGCTTACTGGCAATTCCAGTCACAGTGCTTGGCAGCAGCCAGAGTGAGTGACCCAGGAGAGCACAGAGAGAAGCCACGTCGTCTTCAGTGACCTGGCCTCAGAGGTCAGCTGCTGTCATTTCTGAAATGTCCTGTTGGATACAAAAATGAGATCTGCTTTGTGTGAAAGGGGGAACTGTGTAAGGGTTAGGTTCCAAGAGGTGAGACTCGCAAGGGGCCACCTTATACACTGGCTGCCGTAGACTGTAGCCCTGCTTGTGAGAACTGTCAGTGCCCTTGGGCCCAGATGAAGACACACTAATGAATCTTCAGATGGAAGGATTGTAAAATGGAACAAGTAGACCAGCTCATCAGCCCACTGCGTTCCTCTGGGAGAGTGCAGCTCCGTCCTCTGTGCTTCCGACCTGGCACTTACATGGATCTTGGCCAAGCAAGAAAGAGTGGTCACAGATGCGAAGCTTTTCTACCTCCCTGGGATGTAGAATCCATAAAGGGGACATCTGCATACATTTTTATGAACGTGACATTAGACCATTTTAACTTTTTAAAAAATCTGACCTATTTCATGTTTCTGTGCTTCTGAGTGAGAAATATTTCTGCAGAGAATACTTAGAAAATCATGACTGACGAAGATTCACAGAAACTACCACTTGTTTTTCTAAGATTCTTTGTCAGATTACTTACATATTTGTGTTCTTTCTTTAAGCAGTGAGTATCATTTCTGGGTCTGACACCTCTCAGGACGCTGTTGGTGAGCTGGGAGTGGCGGCACACACCTGTAATCCCAGCAATTGGGAGGCTGAGGCAGGAGGATTGCACAAGTTTGAGGCCAGCCTGGGCTACATAGTGAATTCAAGGCCAGCGTGAACTACATAGCGAGACCCTGTCTCAAAAAGCAAAAAAAAAAACCACTGCTGGTCTAGTCAAGGTCACAATGACCCAGAGATGGGGGGGTGGAGAGGAGGGGATAACGACGTGTTATGTACTTTTACCAGCCTATCACAGTGCATGTAATCATTATATACTAATAAAAAAAGAAAAAATTTTAAAATAGAAAAAATGAAGTTGGGTGGTAAGTGCAAACACTTAAAGAACAGGTATTAATAGAGCTGACAGTAGAAGTGTCTTGACCAGAATTTTATTTTTTTTTTTTTTTTTTTATTTTAAAGAGAAGAAAAAACAAAACAAATCAAAAGAAGAACAAATTTTCAAACAAACATAATAGGAGGGTAACAATGGTTAATACATTACGTATTACTATCTTTAAGTTAGTTATTCAGGACACCAGACATTAGCATTCAATTGTCCAACCATTATTGGCACAAACCTTACTCTTCAATGAACTAAGTAAAAATGGTAGTGTATCTATCTTAACCATCTTATATATATATATATACAATTTTTTTCCCTTTCCCTTCTTTCTTTTCCCTATTCCAGTCTCTCTTTCCTTTTGACCAGTTTCTTTTTGATTCACCATGCCTATTGTACATTTTGGATCTTATTTACTCTTTCAGTTTCTCATACTAGAGAGATAATACGATGCTTACACATGTGCTTCTGGTTTATTTCACTTATGAGTATTTTCTCGAGTTGCATCCATTTACCTATAAAAGTCTCCAGTTTATCCTTCTTTATGGCTGAATAGTACTCCATTGTATAAAAATACCACATCTTTCTTATCCATTCCTCAGTTGATGGGCATTTGGGTTGTTTCCAAGATCTGGCTATTACAAATTGTGCTGCTATAAACATGGGTGCACATATATCGCTGTGGTACGATGTTTTTAATTCTTCTGGGAAGATGCCCAGAAGGGGAATAGCTGGGTCAAATGGGACCTCCAACCCTAGTTTTCTGAGGAATCTCCACACTGACTTCCACAGTGGCTGTACCAGTCGACACTCCCACCAACAGTGAAGAAGGGTTCCTTTTTCCCCACAGCCCCTCCAGCATTTGTTATTAGTTGATTTCTTAATAGTAGCCATTCTTTCTGGGGTGAGATGGTATCTCAGTGTTGTTTTAATTTGCGTCTCTCGAATGACTAGTGATGTTGCACATTTTTTTTGTATATTTATTTGCCATTAGTATTTCTTCATCTGAGAAATGTGTATTCATCTCAGATGCCCATTTTTGGAGTGGGTCTTTAAATTTGGGAGGTCTGATTTTTTTGAGTTCTTTATATGTTCTCGATAGTAATCCTTTGTCTGAGGAACAGCTGGCAAACATTTTTTCCCACATTGTGGGTTGTCTCTTCACTCTGTTGGTGGTTTCTCTTGCTGTGCAAAAGCTTTTTAATAAGATGAGATCCCAGTTATTGATTCTTTGGGATAGTTCCCGTGCGGTTGAGTTTTTATTCATAAAGTCTTTGCCTACACCAATGTCTCCAAGGGTTTTACCTATCCTACTTTCCAGCAGATTTAATGTTTCTGTTTTAATATTTAGATCTCTGATCCATTTTGAATTTAGTTTAGTGCATGGTGAAAGATATGGATCTAGTTTTAATCTTCGGCATGTGTAGAGCCAGTTTTTCCAGCACCATTTATTAAAGAGGCTATCTTTCTTCCAGCGAATGTGTTTGGCACCTTTGTCAAAGATAAGGTGGCTTAGTATGTCTGGGGTTGTTTCAGCATCTTCTAATCTGTTCCATTGATCTTCAGGTCTGTTTTTTTGCCAGTACCACACTGTTTTTATCACAGTAGCTTTATAGTATAATTTCAAGTCGGGGATAGTGATGCCCCCTGCCTTGCCTTTGTTGCCCAGAATTGCCTTTGCTATTCTAGGTCTCTTCTGATTCCAAATGAATTTTAGGATTGTTTTCTCTAATTCTGTGAGATATGCTGTTGGAATTTTGATTGGAATTGCATTAAATCTGTATAACAATTTTGGAAGTATGGCCATTTTCACTATATTGGTTCTTCCTATCCAGGAGCAAGGGATATCTTTCCATTTTCTGATATCCTCTTCAATCTCCTTTTTCAGAGTACTGTAGTTTTCAGTATAGAGGTCTTTTACATCCTTCGTGAGGTTGATTCCTAGGTATTTCATTTTTTTGGATGTTATTGTGAAAGGTATTGTTTCCCTAATTTCTCTTTCAGTAAGTTTGTTATTTGTGTACAGGAAGGCTATTGACTTTTGAGTATTGACTTTGTATCCAGCTACACTACTGAATTTGCTTATTAAATCTAGCAGTTTTTTAGTGGAGATTTTGGGGTCTTCTGTGTAGAGTATCATGTCATCTGCAAATAATGATAATTTAACTTCTTCCTTTCCAATCATTATTCCTTTTATTTCTTTCTCTTGTCTAATCGCTCTGGCTAAAGTTTCCAGAACTATGTTGAATAAGAGTGGGGACAGTGGACATCCTTGTCTTGTTCCTGATTTTAGAGGGAAGGCTTTCAGTTTTTGGCCATTTAGTATAATATTGGCTGTTGGTTTGTCATAGATAGCTTTTACCAGATTGAGATAAAGACCCTCTATTCCAATTTTCTGTAGGGTTTTTATCATGAAAAGGTGCTGGACTTTGTCAAAAGCTTTTTCTGCATCTATTGAGATGATCATGTGATTTTTGTCTTTGGTTCTGTTAATATGCTGTATTACATTTATTGATTTACGTATATTGAACCATCCCTGCATCCCTGGGATGAATCCAACTTGGTCATGGTGTATAATCTTCTTGATGATTTGTTGGATTCTGTTTGCCAGTATCTTATTAAGGATTTTTGCATCTATGTTCATTAGGGAGATTGGCCTGTAGTTCTCTTTCTTAGTTGGGTCCTTCTCTGGTTTTGGTATCAGGGTAATGCTTGCTTCCAGGAATGAATTTGGGAGTATTGCTTCCCTTTCAATTTCATTGAAAAGTTTGAGAAGTAGGGGCGTTAGGTCTTCTCTAAATTTCTTGTAGAATTCGGCAGTGAATCCATCAGGGCCTGGGCTTTTCTTTGTTGGGAGGTTTTTAATTACATCTTCAATTTCATTGGCTGATATTGGTTTATTTAGGATTTTTAAATCTTCTTGATTCAGCTTTGGTAATTCATACGAATCTAGGAATCTGTCCATTTCTTCTGCATTTTCCATCTTAGTAGAATATAAATTTTCAAAATAGGTATAGATGATCTTCTGGATTTCTGCAGGGTCTGTCGTGATATCACCCTTTTCATTTTCAATTGCATGGATTTGAGTCTTTTCTTTTCTTTTTTTAATAAGGTTGGATAAGGGTTTGTCAATCTTATTTATTCTTTCAAAGAACCAACTTTTTGCTTCATTGATTCTTTGTATTGTTTTTTTATTCTCCAATACGTTAATTTCTGCTCTGATCTTTATAATTTCCTCCCTTGTACGGGCTTTTGGCTTAACCTGCTCTTCTTTTTCTAGAAGCTCGAGGTTCACCCTTAAGTTGTTTATTTGCGCTTGCTCTATTTTCCTGATATAAGTGTTTAATGCTATAAATTTCCCTCTTAGGACTGCTTTCATTGTATCCCATAAGTTCCGGTATGTTGTACTGTCATTATCATTCAGTTGTAGAAAGTGACTAATTTCTTCTTTAATTTCATCTGTGACCCATTGGTTGTTCAGGAGGATGCTGTTTAATTTCCATGTGTTTAGGGAGTTTTTGTGGGATCTTTTGCCATTGATTTCCAATTTCATTGCACTATGGTCTGATAATATGCATGGGATAATTTCAATTCCTTTGCATTTACTTAAGCAGGTTTTATGAGCTAGTATGTGGTCTATTTTGGAGAACGTCCCATGTGCAGCTGAGAAAAATGTGTATTCTGATGTTGTGGGATGGAACACTCTGTAGACATCTACTAAGTCCATTTGTTCAAAAGTTTGGTTCAGTTCTACTATTTCATTATTGATTTTCTGTCCAGTTGATCTATCTTTTTGTGACAGTGGAGTATTGAGATCTCCCAATATAATTGTATTAGTGCTTATTTGATTTTTCATGTCCTTTAGTACTTGTTTTATATAGCTGGGTGCATTGGTATTTGATGCATATATATTTATGATCGTTATCTCTTCCTCTTGGATTGTTCCCTTTACAAGGATGTAATGACCGTCTTTATCTCTCTGAATCCTTCTTGGCTTGAAGTTCACTTTGTCTGCAAAAAGAATAGCTACCCCTGCTTTTTTCTGGGTTCCTGTGGCATGGAGTATTGTTTTCCATCCTTTGACTTTCAGTCTATGAATTTCTTTCTGAATTAAATGTGTTTCTTGTATACAGCATATTGTTGGATCTTGCTTCTTGATCCATTTCGCCAGTCTGTGCCTTTTGATTGGTGAATTGAGACCGTTAACATTGATGGTTAAAACTGATATGTATTGACTTGTCATGATATTTTCCTGTTGTTGGTTCCCACTCTTTGTTTTTCCGCTTTCCGGCTATTTAATTATTTGCCCTGCCTGGTGGATTCCTTCTGTTGGGGTTCCTATCTCTTTCTAGAATGTCCTTCAGAACGTTTTGGAGTGCTGGTTTGGTGGTCATAAATTTTCTCAGATGTTCTTTGTCATGAAAGTATTTTATTTCTCCATCAATTTTGAAAGATAGTTTTGCAGGGTACATCAATCTGGGCTGAAAATTATTTTCCTTTAGAGCTTGCAATACATCATTCCAAGCTCTTCTTGAATTGAGGGTTTGTGCTGAAAAGTCAGCTGTGATTCTGATGGGTTTTCCTTCATAGGTGATTTGTCTCTTCTCCCTAACAGCTTTTAAGATTCTGCCCTTCTGTTGAATTTCTGGGATCTTGACTATAATATGTCTTCCTGAAGTTTTTTTTTGATCATGTCTAGTTGGTGTTCTAAAAGCTTCACTTATAGGGGTGTCAAATTCCTTTTCTCTTCCAGGAAAGTTCTCCCTGATTATGTCTTTGAACAAGGTTTTAATGTCGTTGATGCTATCTCCTGCTTTTTCATTTATTCCAATTATTCTTAAGTTGTTTATCTTTGAGTCATCTAGCAGCTGCTGAATTGATTTTTCATGGTCCCTTGCTATTTTTAAGAATTTTTCCATTTCATGATCACTAATTGCAAGCCTGTCTTCTATATCTGAGATCCTGTCCTCGCATTGGCTTATTCTGCTACAAATACTTTCAATGGAATTTTTTATCTCTTGGATATCTGCTTGAATCTGCTTTATAGATTCCATTTCTTTCCTATGCTGAGCATTCATGGTTTCTATAGTTTTCTTAAGTTCATCTATTTTTTTGTCTGTATCAGCTATAGTGTCCTTAAGCATGGTCTTCATTGTAGACATTATCTCTGCAGTTATCTGTGAGATTATTTCTGTTTTAATTTTTTCCAGAACCTCATTCAGTTGCTTTGTTGTTACCACTTCAGATAGGCCAGGTGGGTGGCTTTCGGATTGTCCCACCTCGTTGCTCCCTAGGTTTGCCTTTGGTGAATTGGATGTGTGTGGTTGCATCTTGTTTAAGTGTCGTCTCATTTTTTCTTTCTTTAATTCCTGGGGTGATGTTTGCAAATTACCTATAGTAGGTTACTTTATTGCTAGTGTTTAAGATCTTTAGAAGATGACTACTTCTCTGCAGTATCTTCCAAGTGGAGCTTGCTTTTAGGTTTTGAGCTTTCTGCCAGATCCTACCTCTTCAATTCGTTGGGTATGCGAAGTTGCTACCTGTTTGGCCCAGTCCTTGATTCTTTGGTACTGTGCCACTGTATTTTCTGTGTCCCTTAGTCAATCTCAATCATGAAATATCAGGAAGGAAAGATGTTTAGAACAATTATTTCACATTTGGCTATAATGTTAACTAAAGCATCAAACACAGCCTAAAAAATGACAGACTGAGCTAACCAGTTATTTACCACTTTTAGCTGTATAGAGTTGCGGTTATATAACAAAATCTAAAACACACCAGAAAAATTATATGCAGTATACAAGTCCTATGTATGTCAATTTTTCCTTGAGGAGTTTAAATTTAAGATGAGTTAAGGAGGAAATAGAGTATTGGGAGAAGAGGAAGGAATTAGATGTAAGGTTAGAGGACCAAGAGGGATCCCACTAAAATTGGGACACTAGTGCAGAGGACAGGTGGTAAAAAGAGAAGGAAGGGATAAAAGGAAGAACAGATCACAGCCACAATCACAAAGAAGTTAGAGGCGCTGTTTACACTCATATAAAAAACCAGAGAGAATAATGAAGGAAAGAGCAAATACACATACAGAAACAAAAACAAAGATAAAAACAATAAAACAGACAGATCAAAAATAAAACCCCACCAAAAAACAAAACAAAACAAAACAAAAACAAAAAAACCCTTCGCCAGAACAAAAAAACAAATCAGTGAGAAAAAAAAAAAAAATAAAAATAAAAATAAAAATAAAAAATATAAAAAGAATCAGTTCCAGGTGTTGACTCTGCTGTAGGCAGTTACCCTGTGGTGACAAAGTCCTGTTCTGTGCAGGTCCGTCCCAGTAAGCCAGGAGCGCCCTCTGGCGGGCGGTGAGCAGAGGCGCGTACTTTCAGGCAGAGACCAGTCTAGCTCGCCTCCGCTCTCGCCGCCCTTTCACGATCCCTGGGCCTGAGAGGCTCAGCGCGCTGTCTGGAGCGCGGGTTCCCTGCACTGGTTCCCCCCACTCTGGTTTTTCGCCACGCCCCCCACAATGGCGCCGGGCCAGTCGCTCTCTGGCGCGGGACAGGTGTGGCTGAGAGTCCAGTCTCGTTGGCCTGCTGACCTCAGCACACTTTCGTGGGCTCAATTGAGAGGCCCTGTGCTGCCCTGTCCGGAGCACAAGTTCCCAGAGCAGTTTCCGAGCCGCTCTGAGTTTCGCCACACCCCCCACAATGGCGCCCGGCCGGTTGCTCTCTGGCGCGGGACAGGTGTGGCTGAGAGTCCAGTCTCGTTCACCTGCTGACCTCAGCACACTTTCGTGGGCTCAATTGAGAGGCCCTGTGCTGCCCTGTCCGGAGCACAAGTTCCCAGAGCAGTTTCCGAGCCGCTCTGAGTTTCGCCACACCCCCCACAATGGCGCCCGGCCGGTCGCTCTCTGGCGCGGGGCAGCTGTGGCTGAGAGACACTCACCGCCGGTCAGCGCCGTTCTCCGCCGCTCCCCTGCCCCGCCGCTGTCTCAGGATCCTCCGTGGGGGCTCCCTGGGCGCCAGCTGCCACCGTGGGTCCGTAGAATTGAGCCTCCGCCGGCGCTCCAACTCCCGGGATATTAGAAGGTGCGCGCGCGCGGTCTGCTCCTTCTTTCCTTCTTCTTTGTTGGAAGTCACCCGTCACTGGTGCCGGGGGTCCCAGATTGTGCTTCAGAACTTTTCTGGGTTTCGGGGAGGCATCTCCCCCCCTCCTGTGCTTTCTGGGTCGCTATATTCCCGTGTTCCAATGGTAACTTTTAGAGAGAGTTTTGCTGCCTGCTTCTTACTCATCCGCCATCTTGAGGTCTCCCCAGAATTTTATTTTAATATTAGGACTTTGAAGTGTAAAATTAGAAAGGAAAACTGAACTGGCCAGTCCTCTCTCCTACTACTTTCCAGAAAATAATTTCCTCCTCTGTTTTCCACCCTACCTTAAAATGGGTTTTCATAAATTCATTTTCAGCTTTGTATGTGCATTTTGAAAATATATCAGTGAGCTGGGCATGGTGGCGCGCGCTTGTAATCCCAGCACTGGGAGGCTGAGGCAGGAGGATCGTCGTGAGTTTGAGGCCACCCTGGGCTACATAGTGAGTTCAGGGCCACCCTGAACTATATAGTAAAACCCTGTCTCAAAAAAAAAAAAAAAAAAAAAAAAGATATCAGTAATACTTTTAGTATTGTATAATGGTTGTAATGACATTTTAGAAATAAATCATACTATGTATATGATGTTCCTAGCTCTGAAATTTTATCAATGCTTCCAGTAATGATTGTTTATTTACATTTATAATTTAGGTGTAAAGGTGTTGTGTATGCTTAATGTTAAGTGGTATAAATTTAAAAGAAAAAGTCCCTTAACTAAATAAATGTGTATTGAGCTTTTATTATTTGCCAGGGCCTTTGGTAGCTTCTGGGTTTCAGTGATGAACAAAGCAGGCACTGTCCCTGAATTATTGCAGCTCTGAGCATGGAGGAAAGATGGTCATTAGACTAGCAATTTCCCAGGTAAATAAGTCAGGGTAAGCAGAGACTAGCTGGGTGTTAGGTCGTTCACCAGGGAAGAGCCTTCTAGGCAGAAAAGACTCAAGGAACTGAGAGAACCTGTGTGCCTACAGAATGATGGGAGGAAAAGCAGCCAAAAGGGGAAGAGTGGAGAAGCTGCTGCTGGGGACCAGAGGAGGGGAAGGCGGTGAAGGCTATGGGAGGCAGATGCGTCACATTTGCCAGGTCAGAGGGGGCGTAATTTCCAGTTTTGTGATTTAAGCAGCTGGGCAGAGAGGTTCAGTACTTTGAAATGTAAGAAAGTGTTCTTTTGGGGGGCAGGGGGAGAGTTGGGCAGGAGTCATGGATTGAAGGCTGGAGATCAACAAGAGAAGATGAGCTTGGGGTCAGTTTCAGCGTGGGGTGGCGGTGGGAAATCAGGTGGGGATCTCAGGTAGGCAGCCGGGTATCCCAGTCTGGAGCCCAGGGGTAAGTTAGGAAAGTAAGTTTGGTAAAGGTCAATGTATTCATGCTATTTAGGTTAATGAACTGTTCTCAAGTCTTGTTTAGACCAGTGATACAGTTAAATAACATAAGTGTGTTAAAATTTTATTGACATGATTAACTGCTTTTTGAAAGATCAATAAAAATTGGGAAAGTTGTTTATTACGAAGTGTCTTTTGAGAACAGCCAGAGTTTTTATTGCTTTAGCACTTTCCGTGATTTAATGCTCTCCTTTATTTTTTATATCATTCTAGAGGAATTTGATTTTTTTGCTTTTTTGTGCTTATCCAAAGGCATTAATTCATTATCTTATTAATTGTTGAAATTTGGTTACAACATGTTGATTCCTCATATCATGTATTTTAAAAAGTTGTTATTCAGCTGAGTCTTACTCTTAGTATCATTTTTTTCTGTAGCCTTTCTTCCTTCCTCTCCTTCTCTCTCTCTCTCTTTCTTTTTTTGAGATAGGATCATGCTGTGTAGTCCAGGCTGGCCTTGAACTCACTATGCAGCCCAGGCTGGCCTTGAACTCAGGCCAGTCCTCCTTCCTCAGCCTCCTGAGTGCTGGGATTACAGAAGTACGCCACCACGCCCAGCTCTACGTAGCATTTCTTAAACACCACTGACCTCTTTGATGGAAGGAAGCCCATCCATGTCCAGTCATCACCCTGATCTTTTTTTTTTTCCTTATTTTGGAGTAATCTTGAAATCCTCCCTTACCTTACTAGAAAATTTTAGGAAATGTTCAGCTGTATTTACGAGCAGTTATATTTTCACTGGTAGAACTACTGGCTTACAGCCAGAAAAAACTTATTCAAGAATAAGAAAACTTTTCTTTTGAAACATTGCAAATAAGTGAATGCATTATCGCCTGGATAAATCTCTTTGTTTGATCTTCTGATTGCCAGTAACTTTTTTATTAGTCACTCATTCATCAGCTTAATGCAAAGCACTATGCCAAGCACTGCAGAAGAGAAAGTGGGGCGATGCCAGAGACCACACTGCATCTGTAGCCCTTGTCGTATAAGCGGAGTTCTGTGTACCACACACAAGTAAGAACAACCTGGAAGAACTTGCAGTTGTTGCTTAGACAACATAGAGTTAAACAGCAGCCCCATCAGCCCTGCATACCTAATTATTTACCCAGAAGCTTCCATGATCTCATAGTCATCACAAGTTCCCTGTGATCTTCCTCTTATTGCTTCCTCACTCTTGTGCGACAGCCACCATGGGTACTTTATTAATTAATTAATTTATTTCTTTTTGGTACCGGGAATCAAACTTAAGACCTTGCACTTGCCAGGCAGGCGCTGTGCCACTGAGCTATATCCCCAGCCCCCCCAAGGGTACTTTAAATGGAGTGTTCCCAGAAGGCGGACTTTCCTGTTCTCAACCCTCCCACAACGGGTAGAACTGAGGTTAAGAAAAAGATATTAGTGGCCAGAGCCAATGTCCACAGAGATTTAAAACTATCAAAGTGAAGGACAGATAGGGAGACACACACCCGTAATCCCAGGCCTCTGGGGGCTGAGGCAGGAGGACCACCACAAGTTAAAGGCCAGCCTGGGGTACAAAGCAAGATCCTGTCTCAAAAAACAAACAAAAAACCAAAGTGAAAACAAGCAATGAAACCTAGCTAATCAAAGGGCAGGCAAAAGAGAAGTTAGAAAAGGAACATGAGATGGATCAGAACTGGGAGTGTGAAGGGACTCATTATTTCCTAGGATATAAACATTTGGTATTTTCTGTCATCAGTGTTAAACTTTCTTGTCCAAGACCCACCATCTGCATTAAAAGACAGGTGTTTATTTAGGAGTAGGGGGTGTTGAGACTAAAATGCAGCAAACACACTCCTTTACTACCTGTGCTTTCTCCTGTTTCATTATCTAAAGTGCTGGAGCATGCATCCTATTAACTCCATTTTGTTGTCCTCCAAGGCATCAGGCTAGGTTTAAGAAATAGTGCCCTGTGTGACCGAGTTTGCACAGATGAATGGAAGTGAAGTAAGGGCTGCCTTCTGAATGTAACCGTGGGCCATTGGCCAGTACTGTATGTAGAAATCAGACCACCTTGACAGCTTGGCACACGGCCTGCTGTGAGTTACTGTTGAGTGTTGCAAACAAACAGCTTAGCGTCCATTACTCCCATGCAGCCTCATTGGTTGTTCTTGACACCACTCACCTCCCCTAAACTCAGTCGGCTGCAAGACAAAAAATAACCGCTCAGCAGCTGCTGCTGCAGGAGCTCCCACTGTTCAGTTGTACTGAACCAGCTTCACCGTAACCTTAGCAGAGGCAGGAGGATGCACCGTGGTCTGCAGCCATCCCCGACTTAGTCCAGTGCTCCCTTGTTACCACTCACTGTTCTGTGGCTCGGGGCTCCGCAGCTGCTTGGCAGCTTGGTTCTGGCTCAGGGTCTCTCAGGAGGTTG